>JAVIAB010000126.1:19416119-19511119 GCA_032433765.1 Megaustenia siamemsis
ATATAATAGACAACAACAACAATATATAATAGACAACAACAACAATATATAATAGACAACAACAACAATATATATAATAGACACAACAACAACAATATATAATAGACAACAACAACAATATAAATAAACAACAACAATATATAATAGACAACAACAATAATATATAATAGACAACAACAACAATATATATTAGACAACAACAACAATATATAATAGACAACAACAACAATATATAATAGACAACAACAATAATATATAATAGACAACAACAACAATATATATTAGACAACAACAACAATATATAATAGACAACAACAACAATATATAATAGACAACAACAACAATATATAATAGAACAACAACATATATATAATAGACAACAACAACAATATATAATAGACAACAACAACAATATATAATAGACAACAACAACAATATATAATAGACAACAACAACAATATATATAATAGACAACAACAACAACAATATATATTAGACAACAACAACAATATATAATAGACAACAACAACAATATATATAATAGACAACAACAACAACAATATATAATAGACAACAACAACAATATATAATAAACAAAACAATATATAATAGACAACAACAATAATATATAATAGACAACAACAACAATATATATTAGACAACAACAACAATATATAATAGACAACAACAACAATATATAATAGACAACAACAACAATATATAATAGACAACAACAAAATATATATAATAGACAACAACAACAATATATATTAGACAACAACAACAATATATAATAGACAACAACAACAATATATAATAGACAACAACAACAATATATAATAGACAACAACAAAATATATAATAGACAACAACAACAATATATAATAGACAACAACAACAATATATAATAGACAACAACAACAATATATAATAAACAACAACAATATATAATAGACAACAACAATAATATATAATAGACAACAACAACAATATATATTAGACAACAACAACAATATATAATAGACAACAACAACAATATATAATAGACAACAACAACAATATATAATAGACAACAACAACAATATATATAATAGACAACAACAACAATATATATAATAGACAACAACAACAATATATAATAGACAACAACAACAATATATAATAGACAACAACAACAATATATATAATAGACAGCAACAACAACAATATATAATAGACAACAACAACAATATATAATAGACAACAACAACAATATATAATAGACAACAACAACAATATATATAATAGACAACAACAATATATAATAAACAACAACAATATATAATAGACAACAACAACAATATATAATAGACAACAACAACAATATATATTAGACAACAACAACAATATATAATAGACAACAACAACAATATATAATTGACAACAACAACAATATATAATAGACAACAACAACAATATATATAATAGACAACAACAACAATATATAATAGACAACAACAACAATATATAATAGACAACAACAACAACAATATATAATAGACAACAACAACAATATATAAAAAAACAACAACAATATATAATAGACAACAACAACAATATATAATAGACAACAACAACAATATATATTAGACAACAACAACAATATATAATAGACAACAACAACAATATATAATAGACAACAACAACAATATATAATAGACAACAACAACTATATATAATAGACAACAACAACAATATATAATAGACAACAACAACAATATATAATAGACAACAACAACAATATATAATAGACAACAACAACAATATATAATAGACAACAACAACAATATATAATAGACAACAACAACAACAATATATAATAGACAACAACAACAATATATAATAAACAACAACAATATATAATAGACAACAACAATAATATATAATAGACAACAACAACAATATATATTAGACAACAACAACAATATATAATAGACAACAACAACAATATATAATAGACAACAACAACAATATATAATAGACAACAACAACAATATATATAATAGACAACAACAACAATATATAATAGACAACAACAACAATATATAATAGACAACAACAATATATAATAGACAACAACAACAATATATATTAGACAACAACAACAATATATATAATAAGACAACAACAACAATATATAATAGACAACAACAACAATATTTAATAGACAACAACAACAATATATAATAAACAACAACAATATATAATAGACAACAACAACAATATATAATAGACAACAACAATAATATACAATAGACAACAACAACAACAATATATAATAGACAACAACAACAATATATAATAGACAACAACAATAATATATAATAGACAACAACAACAATATATATTAGACAACAACAACAATATATATAATAAGACAACAACAACAATATATAATAGACAACAACAACAATATATAATAGACAACAACAACTATATATATAATAGACAACAACAACAATATATAATAGACAACAACAACAATATATAATAGACAACAACAACAATATATAATAGACAACAACTACAATATATATAATAGACAACAACAACAACAATATATAATAGACAACAACAACAATATATAATAGACAACAACAACAATATATATAATAGACAACAACAACAACAATATATAATAGACAACAACAACAATATATAATAAACAACAACAATATATAATAGACAACAACAATAATATATAATAGACAACAACAACAATATATAATAGACAACAACAACAATATATAATAGACAACAACAACAACAATATATAATAGACAACAACAACAATATATAATAAACAACAACAATATATAATAGACAACAACAATAATATATAATAGACAACAACAACAATATATAATAGACAACAACAACAATATATAATAGACAACAACAACAATATATAATAGACAACAACAAAATATATATAATAGACAACAACAACAATATATAATAGACAACAACAACAATATATATTATACAACAACAACAATATATAATAGACAACAACAACAATATATAATAGACAACAACAACAATATATAATAGACAACAACAACAATATATATAATAGACAACAACAACATATAATATACAACAACAACAATATATAATAGACAACAACAACAATATATAATAGACAACAACAACATATATATATATAGACAACAACAACAATATATAATAGACAACAACAACAATATATAATAGACAACAACAACAACAATATATAATAGACAACAACAACAATATATAATAAACAACAACAATATATAATAGACAACAACAATAATATATAATAGACAACAACAACAATATATATTAGACAACAACAACAATATATAATAGACAACAACAACAATATATAATAGACAACAACAACAATATATAATAGACAACAACAACAATATATATAATAGACAACAACAACAATATAAAATAAACAACAACAATATATAATAGACAACAACAATAATATATAATAGACAACAACAACAATATATATTAGACAACAACAACAATATATAATAGACAACAACAACAATATATAATAGACAACAACAATAATATACAATAGACAACAACAACAATATATAATAGACAACAACAACAATATATAATAGACAACAACAATAATATATAATAGACAACAACAACAATATATATTAGACAACAACAACAATATATAATAGACAACAACAACAATATATAATAGACAACAACAATATATATACAATAGACAACAACAACAACAATATATAATAGACAACAACAACAATATATAATAGACAACAACAACAATATATAATAGACAACAACAACAACAATATATAATAGACAACAACAACAATATATAAAAAAACAACAACAATATATAATAGACAACAACAACAATATATAATAGACAACAACAACAATATATAATAGACAACAACAACAATATATAATAGACAACAACAACAATATATAATAGACAACAACAACATATATATAATAGACAACAACAACAATATATAATAGACAACAACAACAATATATAATAGACAACAACAACAACAATATATAATAGACAACAACAACAATATAAAAAACAACAACAATATATAATAGACAACAACAACAATATATAATAGACAACAACAACAATATATATTAGACAACAACAACAATATATAATAGACAACAACAACAATATATAATAGACAACAACAACAATATATAATAGACAACAACAACAATATATAATAGACAACAACAACAATATATAATAGACAACAACAACAACAATATATAATAGACAACAACAACAATATATAATAGACAACAACAACAATATATATATAATAGACAACAACAACAATATATAATAGACAACAACAATAATATATAATAGACAACAACAACAACAATATATAATAGACAACAACAACAATATATAATAAACAACAACAATATATAATAGACAACAAAAATAATATATAATAGACAACAACAACAATATATAATAGACAACAACAACAATATATAATAGACAACAACAACAATATATAATAGACAACAACAACAATATATAAAAACAACAACAATATATAATAGACAACAACAACAATATATAATAGACAACAACAACAATATATATTAGACAACAACAACAATATATAATAGACAACAACAACAATATATAATAGACAACAACAACAATATATAATAGACAACAACAACAATATATAATAGACAACAACAACAATATATAATAGACAACAACAACAATATATAATAGACAACAACAACAATATATAATAGACAACAACAACAATATATATATAATAGACAACAACAACAATATATAATAGACAACAACAATAATATATAATAGACAACAACAACAACAATATATAATAGACAACAACAACAATATATAATAAACAACAACAATATATAATAGACAACAAAAACAATATATAATAGACAACAACAACAATATATAATAGACAACAACAACAATATATAATAGACAACAACAACAATATATAATAGACAACAACAACAATATATAATAGACAACAACAATATATAATAGACAACAACAACAAATATATAATAGACAACAACAATATATAATAGACAACAACAACAATATATAATAGACAACAACAATATATAATAGACAACAACAACAATATATAATAGACAACAACAACAATATATATTAGACAACAACAATATATAATAGACAACAACAACAATATATAATAGACAACAACAACAATATATATTAGACAACAACAACAATATATAATAGACAACAACAACAATATATAATAGACAACAACAACAATATATAATAGACAACAACAACAATATATAATAGACAACAACAACAATATATATAATAGACAACAACAACAATATATAATAAACAACAACAATATATAATAGACAACAACAACAATATATAATAAACAACAACAATATATAATAGACAACAACAACAATATATAATAGACAACAACAACAATATATATAGACAACAACAACAATATATAATAGACAACAACAACAATATATAATAGACAACAACAACAATATATATAGACAACAACAACAATATATATAATAGACAACAACAACAACAATATATAATAGACAACAACAACAATATATAATAGACAACAACAACAATATATATAATAGACAACAAAACAACAATATATAATAGACAACAACAACAATATATAATAGACAACAACACCAATATATAATAGACAACAACAACAATATATATAATAGACAACAACAACAATATATAATAAACAACAACAACAATATATAATAGACAACAACAACAATATATAATAGACAACAACAACAATATATAATAGACAACAACAACAATATATAATAGACAACAACAACAATATATATAATAGACAGCAACAACAACAATATATAATAGACAACAACAACAATATATAATAGACAACAACAACAATATATAATAGACAACAACAACAATATATAATAGACAACAACAACAATATATAATAGACAACAACAACAATATATAATAGACAACAACAATAATATATAATAGACAACAACAATATATAATAGACAACAACAACAATATATAAAAGACAACAACAATAATATATAATAGACAACAACAATATATAATAGACAACAACAACAATATATAATAGACAACAACAACAATATATAATAGACAACAACAACAATATATAATAGACAACAACAACAATATATAATAGACAAAAACAATATATAATAGACAACAACAACAATATATAATAGACAACAACAACAATATATAATAGACAACAACAACAATATATATAATAGACAACAACAACAATATATAATAGACAACAACAACAATATATAATAGACAACAACAACAATATATAATAGACAACAACAATATATATAATAGACAACAACAACAACATATATAATAGACAACAACAACAATATATAATAGACAACAACAACAAAATATAATAGACAACAACAACAATATGTAATAGACAACAACAACAACAATATATAATAGACAACAACAACAATATATAATAAACAACAACAATATATAATAGACAACAACAATAATATATAATACACAACAACAACAATATATATTAGACAACAACAACAATATATAATAGACAACAACAACAATATATAATAGACAAAACAACAATATATAATAGACAACAACAACAATATATAATAGACAACAACAACAATATATAATAGACAACAACAACAATATATAATAGACAACAACAACTATATATATAATAGACAACAACAACAATATATATTAGACAACAACAACAATATATAATAGACAACAACAACAATATATAATAGACAACAACAACAATATATAATAGACAACAACAACAACAATATATAATAGACAACAACAACAATATATAATAGACAACAACAACAATATATATAATAGACAACAACAACAATATATATAATAGACAACAACAACAATATATAATAGACAACAACAATATATATAATAGACAACAACACAACAATATATAATAGACAACAACAACAATATATAATAGACAACAACAACAATATATAATAGACAACAACAACAATATATAATAGACAACAACAACAATATATAATAGACAACAACAACAATATATAATAAACAACAACAATATATAATAGACAACAACAATAATATATAATAGACAACAACAACAATATATATTAGACAACAACAACAATATATAATAGACAACAACAACAATATATAATAGACAACAACAATAATATATAATAGACAACAACAACAACAATATATAATAGACAACAACAACAATATATAATAGACAACAACAATAATATATAATAGACAACAACAACAATATATATTAGACAACAACAACAATATATATAATAAGACAACAACAACAATATATAATAGACAACAACAACAATATATAATAGACAACAACAACAATATATATAATAGACAACAACAACAAATATAATAGACAACAACAACAATATATAATAGACAACAACAACAATATATAATAGACAACAACAACAATATATAATAGACAACAACAACAATATATAATAGACAACAACAACAATATATAATAGACAACAACAACATATATATAATAGACAACAACAACAATATATAATAGACAACAACAAATATATAATAGACAACAACAACAACAATATATAATAGACAACAACAACAATATATAATAGACAACAACAACAAAATATAATAGACAACAACAACAATATATAATAGACAACAACAACAACAATATATAATAGACAACAACAACAATATATAATAACAACAACAATATATAATAGACAACAACAATAATATATAATAGACAACAACAACAATATATAATAGACAACAACAACAATATATAATAGACAACAACAACAATATATAATAGACAACAACAACAATATATAATAGACAACAACAACAATATATAATAGACAACAACAACAATATATAATAGACAACAACAACAATATATAATAGACAACAACAACATATATATAATAGACAACAACAACAATATATATTAGACAACAACAACAATATATAATAGACAACAACAACAATATATAATAGACAACAACAACAATATATAATAGACAACAACAACAATATATAATAGACAACAACAACAATATATAATAGACAACAACAACATATATATAATAGACAACAACAACAATATATAATAAACAACAACAATATATAATAGACAACAACAATAATATATAATAGACAACAACAACAATATATATTAGACAACAACAACAATATATAATAGACAACAACAACAATATATAATAGACAACAACAACAATATATAATAGACAACAACAACAATATATAATAGACAACAACAACAATATATAATAAACAACAACAATATATAATAGACAACAACAATAATATATAATAGACAACAACAACAATATATATTAGACAACAACAACAATATATAATAGACAACAACAACAATATATAATAGACAACAACAATAATATACAATAGACAACAACACAACAATATATAATAGACAACAACAACAATATATAATAGACAACAACAATAATATATAATAGACAACAACAACAATATATTAGACAACAACAACAATATATATAATAAGACAACAACACAATATATAATAGACAACAACAACAATATATAATAGACAACAACAACTATATATAATAGACAACAACAACAAT
The DNA here is from genome assembly GCA_032433765.1 of Megaustenia siamemsis. Classification (NCBI taxonomy): domain Eukaryota; kingdom Metazoa; phylum Mollusca; class Gastropoda; order Stylommatophora; family Ariophantidae; genus Megaustenia; species Megaustenia siamemsis. Next base: position 19,424,970 of record JAVIAB010000126.1, read on the forward strand.
ATATAATAGACAACAACAACAATATATAATAGACAACAACAACAATATATAATAGACAACAACAACAATATATATAATAGACAACAACAACAACAATATATAATAGACAACAACAACAATATATAATAGACAACAACAACAATATATATAATAGACAACAACAACAATATATAATAGACAACAACAACAATATATAATAAACAACAACAATATATAATAGACAACAACAATAATATATAATAGACAACAACAACAATATATATTAGACAACAACAACAATATATAATAGACAACAACAACAATATATAATAGACAACAACAATAATATATAATAGACAACAACAACAATATATAATAGACAACAACAACAATATATAATAGACAACAACAATAATATATAATAGACAACAACAACAATATATATTAGACAACAACAACAATATATATAATAGACAACAACAACAATATATAATAGACAACAACAACAATATATAATAGACAACAACAACATATATATAATAGACAACAACAACAATATATAATAGACAACAACAACAATATATAATAGACAACAACAACAATATATAATAGACAACAACAACAATATATATAATAGACAACAACAACAACAATATATAATAGACAACAACAACAATATATAATAGACAACAACAACAATATATATAATAGACAACAACAACAACAATATATAATAGACAACAACACACAATATATAATAGACAACAACAACAATATATAATAGACAACAACAACAATATATAATAGACAACAACAACAATATATAATAGACAACAACAACAATATATAATAGACAACAACAACAATATATAATAGACAACAACAACAATATATAATAGACAACAACAACAATATATAATAGACAACAACAACAATATATAATAGACAACAACAACAATATATAATAGACAACAACAACAATATATAATAGACAACAACAACAATATATAATAGACAACAACAACAATATATAATAGACAACAACAACAATATATAATAGACAACAACAACAATATATAATAGACAACAACAACAATATATAATAGACAACAACAATAATATATAATAGACAACAACATATATAATAGACAACAACAACAATATATAATAGACAACAACAACAATATATAATAGACAACAACAACAATATATAATAGACAACAACAACAATATATAATAGACAACAACAACAATATATAATAGACAACAACAACAATATATAATAGACAACAACAACAATATATAATAGACAACAACAACAATATATATAATAGACAACAACAACAATATATAATAGACAACAACAACAATATATAATAGACAACAACAACAATATATATAATAGACAACAACAACAATATATAATAGACAACAACAACAATATATAATAGACAACAACAACAATATATAATAGACAACAACAATATATATAATAGACAACAACAACAACAATATATAATAGACAACAACAACAATATATAATAGACAACAACAACAATATATAATAGACAACAACAACAATATATAATAGACAACAACAACAACAATATATAATAGACAACAACAACAATATATAATAAACAACAACAATATATAATAGACAACAACAATAATATATAATACACAACAACAACAATATATATTAGACAACAACAACAATATATAATAGACAACAACAACAATATATAATAGACAACAACAACAATATATAATAGAAAACAACAACAATATATAATAGACAACAACAACAATATATAATAGACAACAACAACAATATATAATAGACAACAACAACTATATATATAATAGACAACAACAACAATATATATAGACAACAACAACAATATATAATAGACAACAACAATATATAATAGACAACAACAACAATATATAATAGACAACAACAACAATATATAATAGACAACAACAACAATATATAATAGACAACAACAACAATATATATAATAGACAACAACAACAATATATAATAAACAACAACAATATATAATAGACAACAACAATAATATATAATAGACAACAACAACAATATATATTAGACAACAACAACAATATATAATAGACAACAACAACAATATATAATAGACAACAACAACAATATATAATAGACAACAACAACAATATATAATAGACAACAACAACAATATATAATAAACAACAACAATATATAATAGACAACAACAATAATATATAATAGACAACAACAACAATATATATTAGACAACAACAACAATATATAATAGACAACAACAACAATATATAATAGACAACAACAATAATATACAATAGACAACAACAACAACAATATATAATAGACAACAACAACAATATATAATAGACAACAACAATAATATATAATAGACAACAACAACAATATATATTAGACAACAACAACAATATATAATAAGACAACAACAACAATATATAATAGACAACAACAACAATATATAATAGACAACAACAACATATATATAATAGACAACAACAACAATATATAATAGACAACAACAACAATATATAATAGACAACAACAACAATATATAATAGACAACAACAACAATATATAATAGACAACAACAACAATATATAATAGACAACAACAACATATATATAATAGACAACAACAACAATATATAATAGACAACAACAACAATATATAATAGACAACAACAACAATATATAATAGACAACAACAACAATATATAATAGACAACAACAACAATATATAATAGACAACAACAACAACAATATATAATAGACAACAACAACAATATATAATAGACAACAACAACAATATATAATAGACAACAACAACAATATATAATAGACAACAACAACAATATATAATAGACAACAACAACAATATATAATAGACAACAACAATAATATATAATAGACAACAAAAATATATAATAGACAACAACAACAATATATAAAAGACAACAACAATAATATATAATAGACAACAACAATATATAATAGACAACAACAACAATATATAATAGACAACAACAACAATATATAATAGACAACAACAACAATATATAATAGACAACAACAACAATATATAATAGACAAAAACAATATATAATAGACAACAACAACAATATATAATAGACAACAACAACAATATATAATAGACAACAACAACAATATATATAATAGACAACAACAACAATATATAATAGACAACAACAACAATATATAATAGACAACAACAACAATATATAATAGACAACAACAATATATATAATAGACAACAACAACAACAATATATAATAGACAACAACAACAATATATAATAGACAACAACAACAAAATATAATAGACAACAACAACAATATATAATAGACAACAAAACAACAATATATAATAGACAACAACAACAATATATAATAAACAACAACAATATATAATAGACAACAACAATAATATATAATAGACAACAACAACAATATATAATAGACAACAACAACAATATATAATAGACAACAACAACAATATATAATAGACAACAACAACAATATATAATAGAACAACAACAACAATATATAATAGACAACAACAACAATATATAATAGACAACAACAACAATATATAATAGACAACAACAACTATATATATAATAGACAACAACAACAATATATAATAGACAACAACAACAATATATAATAGACACCAACAATATATAATAGACAACAACAACAATATATAATAGACAACAACAACAATATATAATAGACAACAACAACAATATATAATAGACAACAACAACAATATATAATAGACAACAACAACATATATAATAAACAACAACAATATATAATAGACAACAACAATAATATATAATAGACAACAACAACAATATATAATAGACAACAACAACAATATATAATAGACAACAACAACAATATATAATAGACAACAACAACAATATATAATAGACAACAACAACAATATATAATAGACAACAACAACAATATATAATAAACAACAACAATATATAATAGACAACAACAATAATATATAATAGACAACAACAACAATATATATTAGACAACAACAACAATATATAATAGACAACAACAACAATATATAATAGACAACAACAACAATATATAATAGACAACAACAACAACAATATATAATAGACAACAACAACAATATATAATAGACAACAACAATAATATATAATAGACAACAACAACAATATATATTAGACAACAACAACATATATAATAGACAACAACAACAATATATAATAGACAACAACAACAATATATAATAGACAACAACAACATATATATAATAGACAACAACAACAATATATAATAGACAACAACAACAATATATAATAGACAACAACAACAATATATAATAGACAACAACAACAATATATATAATAGACAACAACAACAATATATAATAGACAACAACAACAATATATAATAGACAACAACAACAATATATAATAGACAACAACAACAATATATAATAGACAACAACAACAATATATAATAGACAACAACAACAATATATATAATAGACAACAACAACAACAATATATAATAGACAACAACAACAATATATAATAGACAACAACAACAATATATATAATAGACAACAACAACAATATATAATAGACAACAACAACAATATATAATAAACAACAACAATATATAATAGACAACAACAATAATATATAATAGACAACAACAACAATATATATTAGACAACAACAACAATATATAATAGACAACAACAACAATATATAATAGACAACAACAATAATATATAATAGACAACAACAACAACAATATATAATAGACAACAACAACAATATATAATAGACAACAACAACAATATATAATAGACAACAACAACAATATATAATAGACAACAACAACAATATATATAATAGACAACAACAACAATATATAATAGACAACAACAACAATATATAATAGACAACAACAACAATATATAATAGACAACAACAATAATATATAATAGACAACAAAATATATAATAGACAACAACAACAATATATAAAAGACAACAACAATAATATATAATAGACAACAACAATATATAATAGACAACAACAACAATATATAATAGACAACAACAACAATATATAATAGACAACAACAACAATATATAATAGACAACAACAACAATATATAATAGACAAAAACAATATATAATAGACAACAACAACAATATATAATAGACAACAACAACAATATATAATAGACAACAACAACAATATATATAATAGACAACAACAACAATATATAATAGACAACAACAACAATATATAATAGACAACAACAACAATATATAATAGACAACAACAATATATATAATAGACAACAACAACAACAATATATAATAGACAACAACAACAATATATAATAGACAACAACAACAAATATAATAGACAACAACAACAATATGTAATAGACAACAACAACAACAATATATAATAGACAACAACAACAATATATAATAAACAACAACAATATATAATAGACAACAACAATAATATATAATAGACAACAACAACAATATATATTAGACAACAACAACAATATATAATAGACAACAACAACAATATATAATAGACAACAACAACAATATATAATAGACAACAACAACAATATATAATAGACAACAACAACAATATATAATAGACAACAACAACAATATATAATAGACAACAACAACTATATATATAATAGACAACAACAACAATATATATTAGACAACAACAACAATATATAATAGACACCAACAATATATAATAGACAACAACAACAATATATAATAGACAACAACAACAACAATATATAATAGACAACAACAACAATATATAATAGACAACAACAACAATATATATAATAGACAACAACAACAATATATAATAAACAACAACAATATATAATAGACAACAACAACAATATATAATAGACAACAACAACAATATATATTAGACAACAACAACAATATATAATAGACAACAACAACAATATATAATAGACAACAACAACAATATATAATAGACAACAACAACAATATATAATAGACAACAACAACAATATATAATAAACAACAACAATATATAATAACAACAACAATAATATATAATAGACAACAACAACAATATATATAGACAACAACAACAATATATAATAGACAACAACAACAATATATAATAGACAACAACAATAATATACAATAGACAACAACAACAACAATATATAATAGACAACAACAACAATATATAATAGACAACAACAATAATATATAATAGACAACAACAACAATATATATTAGACAACAACAACAATATATAATAAGACAACAACAACAATATATAATAGACAACAACAACAATATATAATAGACAACAACAACTATATATATAATAGACAACAACAACAATATATAATAGACAACAACAACAATATATAATAGACAACAACAACAATATATATTAGACAACAACAACAATATATATAATAGACAACAACAACAATATATAATAGACAACAACAACATATATATAATAGACAACAACAACAATATATAATAGACAACAACAACAATATATAATAGACAACAACAACAATATATAATAGACAACAACAACAATATATATAATAGACAACAACAACAACAATATATAATAGACAACAACAACAATATATAATAGACAACAACAACATATATATAATAGACAACAACAACAACAATATATAATAGACAACAACAACAATATATAATAAACAACAACAATATATAATAGACAACAACAATAATATATAATAGACAACAACAACAATATATATTAGACAACAACAACAATATATAATAGACAACAACAACAATATATAATAGACAACAACAATAATATATAATAGACAACAACAACAAAATATATAATAGACAACAACAACAATATATAATAGACAACAACAATAATATATAATAGACAACAACAACAATATATTAGACAACAACAACATATATATAATAAGACAACAACAACAATATATAATAGACAACAACAACAATATATAATAGACAACAACAACATATATATAATAGACAACAACAACAATATATAATAGACAACAAAAATATATAATAGACAACAACAACAATATATAATAGACAACAACAATAATATATAATAGACAACAACAATATATAATAGACAACAACAACAATATATAATAGACAACAACAACAATATATAATAGACAAACAACAACAATATATAATAGACAACAACAACAATATATAATAGACAAAAACAATATATAATAGACAACAACAACAATATATAATAGACAACAACAACAATATATAATAGACAACAACAACAAATATATAATAGACAACAACAACAATATATAATAGACAACAACAACAATATATAATAGACAACAACAACAATATATAATAGACAACAACAATATATATAATAGACAACAACAACAACAATATATAATAGACAACAACAACAATATATAATAGACACAACAACACAAATATAATAGACAACAACAACAATATATAATAGACAACAACAACACAATATATAATAGACAACAACAACAATATATAATAAACAACAACAATATATAATAGACAACAACACAATATATAATAGACAACAACAACAATATATAATAGACAACAACAACAATATATAATAGACAACAACAACAATATATAATAGACAACAACAACAATATATAATAGACAACAACAACAATATATAATAGACAACAACAACAATATATATAGACAACAACAACAATATATAATAGACAACAACAACAATATATATAATAGACAACAACAACAATATATATAGACAACAACAACAATATATAATAGACCAACAACAATATATAATAGACAACAACAACATATATAATAGACAACAACAACAACAATATATAATAGACAACAACAACAATATATAATAGACAACAACAACAATATATATAATAGACAACAACAAAAATATATAATAACAACAACAATATATAATAGACAACAACAACAATATATAATAGACAACAACAACAATATATATAGACAACAACAACAATATATAATAGACAACAAACAATATATAATAGACAACAACAACATATATAATAGACAACAACAACAATATATAATAGACAACAACAACAATATATAATAACCAACAACAATATATAATAGACAACAACAATAATATATAATAGACAACAACAACAATATATAATAGACAACAACAACAATATATAATAGACAACAACAACAATATATAATAGACAACAACAACAATATATAATAGACAACAACAACAACAATATATAATAGACAACAACAACAATATATAATAGACAACAACAACAATATATAATAGACAACAACAACAATATATATAGACAACAACAACAATATATATAATAGACAACAACAACAATATATAATAGACAACAACAACAATATATAATAGACAACAACAACATATATATAATAGACAACAACAACAATATATATAGACAACAACAACAATATATAATAGACAACAACAACAATATATAATAGACAACAACAACATATATATAATAGACAACAACAACAATATAATAGACAACAACAACAATATATAATAGACAACAACAACAATATATAATAGACAACAACAACAATATATAATAGACAACAACAACAATATATAATAGACAACAACAACAATATATATAATAGACAACAACAACAACAATATATAATAGACAACAACAACAATATATAATAGACAACAACAACAATATATATAATAGACAACAAAACAACAATATATAATAGACAACAACAACAATATATAATAAACAACAACAATATATAATAGACAACAACAATAATATATAATAGACAACAACAACAATATATAATAGACAACAACAACAATATATAATAGACAACAACAACAATATATAATAGACAACAACAACAATATATATAGACAACAACAACAACAATATTAATAGACAACAACAACAACAATATATAATAGACAACAACAACAATATATAATAAACAACAACAATATATAATAGACAACAACAACAATATATAATAGACAACAACAACAATATATATAGACAACAACAACAATATATAATAGACAACAACAACAATATATAATAGACAACAACAACAATATATAATAGACAACAACAACAATATATAATAGACAACAACAACAATATATAATAGACAACAACAACAATATATAATAGACAACAACAACAATATATAATAGACACAACAACAATATATATAATAGACACAACAACAACAATATATAATAGACAACAACAACAATATATAATAGACAACAACAACAATATATAATAGACAACAACAACAATATATAATAGACAACAACAACAATATATAATAGACAACAACAACAATATATAATAGACACAACAACAATATATATATAGACAACAAAAAATATATAATAGACAACAACAACAATATATAATAGACAACAACAATAATATATAATAGACAACAACATATATAATAGACAACAACAACAATATATAATAGACAACAACAACAATATATAATAGACAACAACAACAATATATAATAGACAACAACAACAATATATAATAGACAAAACAATATATAATAGACAACAACAACAATATATAATAGACAACAACAACAATATATAATAGACAACAACAACAATATATATATAGACAACAACAACAATATATAATAGACAACAACAACAATATATAATAGACAACAACACAAATATATAATAGACAACAACAATATATAATAGACAACAACAACAACAATATATAATAGACAACAACAACAAATATATAATAGACAACAACAACAATATATAATAGACAACAACAACAATATATAATAGACAACAACAACAATATATAATAGACAACAACAACAATATATAATAAACACAACAACAATATATAATAGACAACAACAATAATATATAATACACAACAACAACAATATAATAGACAACAACAACAATATATAATAGACAACAACAACAATATATAATAGACAACAACAACAATATATAATAGACAACAACAACAATATATAATAGACAACAACAACAATATATAATAGACAACAACAACAATATATAATAGACAACAACAACAATATATAATAGACAACAACAACAATATATATTAGACAACAACAACAATATATAATAGACAACAACAATATATAATAGACAACAACAACAATATATAATAGACAACAACAACAATATATAATAGACAACAACAACAATATATAATAGACAACAACAACATATATAATAGACAACAACAACAAATATATATAAACAACAACAATATATAATAGACAACAACAACAATATATAATAGACAACAACAACAATATATAATAGACAACAACAACAATATATAATAGACAACAACAACAATATATAATAGACAACAACAACAATATATAATAGACAACAACAACAATATATAATAGACAACAACAACAATATAATAAACAACAACAATATATAATAGACAACAACAACAATATATAATAGACAACAACAACAATATATAATAGACAACAACAACAATATATAATAGACAACAACAACAATATATAATAGACAACAACAACAATATATAATAGACAACAACACAAAATATATAATAGACAACAACAACATATATAATAGACAACAACAACAATATATAATAGACAACAACAACAATATATAATAGACAACAACAACAATATATATAATAGACAACAACAACAATATATAATAGACACAACAACAATATATAATAGACAACAACAACATATATATAATAGACAACAACAACAATATATAATAGACAACAACAACAATATATAATAGACAACAACAACAATATATATTAGACAACAACAACAATATATATAATAGACAACAACAACAATATATAATAGACAACAACAACAATATAATAATAGACAACAACAACAAATATAATAGACAACAACAACAATATATAATAGACAACAACAACAATATATAATAGACAACAACAACAATATATATAATAGACAACAACAACAACAATATATAATAGACAACAACAACAATATATAATAGACAACAACAACAATAATATATAATAGACAACAACAACAACAATATATAATAGACAACAACAACAATATATAATAAACAACAACAATATATAATAGACAACAACAATAATATATAATAGACAACAACAACAATATATATAGACAACAACAACAATATATAATAGACAACAACAACAATATATAATAGACAACAACAACAATATATAATAGACAACAACAAAAACAATATATAATAGACAACAACAACAATATATAATAGACAACAACAATAATATATATAGACAACAACAACAATATATAATAGACAACAACAACAAAATATATAATAGACAACAACAACAATATATAATAGACAACAACAACAATATATAATAGACAACAAAAATATATATAATAGACAACAACAATAATATATAATAGACAACAAAAAATATATAATAGACAACAACAACAATATATAAAAGACAACAACAATAATATATAATAGACAACAACAATATATAATAGACAACAACAACAATATATAATAGACAACAACAACAATATATAATATACAACAACAACAATATATAATAGACAACAACAACAATATATAATAGACAAAAAACAATATAATAGACAACAACAACAATATATAATAGACAACAACAACAATATATAATAGACAACAACAACAATATATATAATAGACAACAACAACAATATATAATAGACAACAACAACAATATATAATAGACAACAACAACAATATATAATAGACAACAACAATATATATAATAGACAACAACAACAACAATATATAATAGACAACAACAACAATATATAATAGACAACAACAACAATATATAATAGACAACAACAACAATATATAATAGACAACAACAACAACAATATATAATAGACAACAACAACAATATATATAAACAACAACAATATATAATAGACAACAACAATAATATATAATAGACAACAACAACAATATATATTAGACAACAACAACAATATATAATAGACAACAACAACAATATATAATAGACAACAACAACAATATATAATAGACAACAACAACAATATATAATAGACAAACAACAACAATATATAATAGACAACAACAACAATATATAATAGACAACAACAAATAATATATAATAGAACAACAACAATATATATTAGACAACAACAACAATATATAATAGACAACAACAATATATAATAGACAACAACAACAATATATAATAGACAACAACAACAACAAATATAATAGACAACAACAACAATATATAATAGACAACAACAACAATATATATAATAGACAAAACAACAATATAAAAAAAAACACAATATATAATAAACAACAACAATATATAATAGACAACAACAACAATATATAATAGAACAACAACAAATATATAATTAGACAACAACAACAATATATAATAGACAACAACAACAATATATAATAGACAACAACAACAATATATAATAGACAACAACAACAATATATAATAGACAACAACAACAATATATAATAAACAACAACAATATATAATAGACAACAACAACAATATATAATAGACAACAACAACAATATATAATAGACAACAACAACAATATATAATAGACAACAACAACAATATATAATAGACAACAACAATAATATACAATAGACAACAACAACAACAATATATAATAGACAACAACAACAATATATAATAGACAACAACAATAATATATAATAGACAACAACAACAATAATATAGACAACAACAACAATATATATAATAAGACAACAACAACAATATATAATAGACAACAACAACAATATATAATAGACAACAACAACAATATATATAATAGACAACAACAACAATATATAATAGACAACAACAACAATATATAATAGACAACAACAACAATATATATTAGACAACAACAACAATATATATAATAGACAACAACAACAATATATAATAGACAACAACAACTATATATAATAGACAACAACAACAATATATAATAGACAACAACAACAATATATAATAGACAACAACAACAATATATAATAGACAACAACAACAATATATATAATAGACAACAACAACAATATATATATAGACACAACAACAATATATAATAGACAACAACAACAATATATATAATAGACAAAAACAACAAAACAATATATAATAGACAACAACAACAATATATAATAAAACAAACAAATATATAATAGACAACAACAACAATATATATAATAGACAACAACAACAATATATAATAGACAACAACAACAATATATAATAGACAACAACAACAATATATAATAGACAACAACAACAATATATAATAGACAACAACAACAATATATAATAGACAACAACAACAATATATAATAGACAACAACAACAATATATAATAGACAACAACAACAATATATAATAGACAACAACAACAAATATATAATAGACAACAACAACAATATATAATAGACAACAACAACAATATATAATAGACAACAACAACAATATATAATAGACAACAACAACAATATATAATAGACAACAACAACAATATATAATAGACAACAACAACAATATATAATAGACAACAACAACAATATATAATAGACAACAACAACAATATATAATAGACAACAACAACAATATATAATAGACAACAACAAAATATATAATAGACAACAACAACAATATATAATAGACAACAACAACAATATATAATAAACAACAACAATATATAATAGACAACAACAACAATATATAATAGACAACAACAACAATATATAATAGACAACAACAACAATATATAATAGACAACAACAACAATATATAATAGACAACAACAACAATATATAATAGACAACAACAACAATATATAATAGACAACAACAACAATATATAATAGACACAACAACAACAATATATAATAGACAACAACAACAATATATAATAGACAACAACAACAATATATAATAGACAACAACAACAATATATAATAGACAACAACAACAATATATAATAGACAACAACAACAATATATAATAGACAACAACAACAATATATAATAGACAACAACAACAATATATAATAGACAACAACAACAATATATAAAAGACAACAACAACAATATATAATAGACAACAACAAATATATAATAGACAACAACAACAATATATAATAGACAACAACAACAATATATAATAGACAACAACAACAATATATAATAGACAACAACAACAATATATAATAGACAACAACAACAATATATAATAGACAACAACAACAATATATAATAGACAACAACAACAATATATAATAGACAACAACAACATATATATAATAGACAACAACAACAATATATAATAGACAACAACAACAATATATAATAGACAACAACAACAATATATAATAGACAACAACAACAATATATAATAGACAACAACAATATATATAGACAACAACAACAATATATAATAGACAACAACAACAATATATAATAGACAACAACAACAATATATAATAGACAACAACAACAACAATATATAATAGACAACAACAATAACAATATATAATAGACAACAACAACAATATATAATAGACAACAACAATAATATATAATAGACAACAACAACAATATATATTAGACAACAACAACAATATATAATAGACAACAACAACAATATATAATAGACAACAACAACAATATATAATAGACAACAACAACAATATATAATAGACAACAACAACAATATATAATAGACAACAACAACATATATATAGATAACAACAACAACAATATATAATAGACAACAACAACAATATATAATAACAACAACAATATATAATAGACAACAACAACAATATATAATAGACAACAACAACAATATATAATAGACAACAACAACAACAATATATAATAGACAACAACAACAATATATAATAGACAACAACAACAATATATAATAGACAACAACAACAATATATAATAGACAACAACAACAATATATAATAGACAACAACAACAATATATAATAGACAACAACAACAATATATAATAGACAACAACAACAATATATAATAGACAACAACAACAATATATAATAGACAACAACAACAATATATAATAGACAACAACAACAATATATAATATACAACAACAATATATATAATAGACAACAACAACAATATATATAGACAACAACAACAATATATAATAGACAACAACAACAATATATAATAGACAACAACAACAATATATAATAGACAACAACAACAATATATAATAGACAACAACAACAATATATAATAGACAACAACAATAATATATAATAGACAACAACAACAATATATAATAGACAACAACAACAATATATATAAAAACAACAACAACAATATATAATAGACAACAACAACAATATATAATAGACAACAACAACAATATATAATAGACAACAACAACAATATATAATAGACAACAACAACAATATATAATAGACAACAACAACAATATATAATAGACAACAACAACAATATATAATAGACAACAACAACAATATATAATAGACAACAACAACAATATATAATAGACAACAACAACATATATAATAGACAACAACAACAAAATATATAATAGACAACAACAACAATATATAATACAACAACAACAATATATAATAGACAACAACAAAATATATAATAGACAACAACAAAAATATATAATAGACAACAACAAAATATATAATAGACAACAACAACAATATATAATAGACAACAACAAAATATATAATAGACAACAACAACAATATATAATAGACAACAACAACAATATATAATAGACAACAACAACAATATATAATAGACAACAACAACAATATATAATAGACAACAACAACAATATATAATAACAACAACAATATATAATAGACAACAACAACAATATATAATAGACAACAACAACAATATATAATAGACAACAACAACAAATATATAATAGACAACAACAACAATATATAATAGACAACAACAACAATATATAATAGACAACAACAACAATATATAATAGACAACAACAACAACAATATATATAGACAACAACAACAATATATAATAGACAACAACAACTATATATAATAGACAACAACAACAACATATATATATAGACAACAACAACAATATATAATAGACAACAACAACAATATATAATAGACAACAACAACAATATATAATAGACAACAACAACAATATATAATAGACAACAACAACAATATATAATAGACAACAACAACAATATATAATAGACAACAACAACAATATATAATAGACAACAACAACAATATATAATAGACAACAACAACAATATATAATAGACAACAACAACAATATATAATAGACAACAACAACAATATATAATAGACAACAACAACAATATATAATAGACAACAACAACAATATATAATAGACAACAACAACAATATATAATAGACAACAACAACAATATATAATAGACAACAACAACAATATATAATAGACAACAACAACAATATATAATAGACAACAACAACAAAATATATAATAGACAACAACAACAATATATAATAGACAACAACAACAATATATAATAGACAACAACAACAACAATATATAATAGACAACAACAACAATATATAATAAACAACAACAATATATAATAGACAACAACAACAATATATAATAGACAACAACAACAATATATAATAGACAACAACAACAATATATAATAGACAACAACAACAATATATAATAGACAACAACAACAATATATAATAGACAACAACAACAATATATAATAGACAACAACAACAAATATATAATAGACAACAACAACAATATATAATAGACAACAACAACAATATATAATAGACAACAACAACAATATATAATAGACAACAACAACAATATATAATAGACAACAACAACAAATATAATAGACAACAACAACAATATATAATAGACAACAACAACAATATATATAACAACAACAACAACAATATATAATAGACAACAACAACAATATATAATAGACAACAACAATAATATATAATAGACAACAACAACAATATATATTAGACAACAACAACAATATATATAATAAGACAACAACAACAATATATAATAGACAACAACAACAATATATAATAGACAACAACAACAATATATAATAGACAACAACAACAATATATAATAGACAACAACAACAATATATAATAGACAACAACAACAATATATAATACAACAACAACAATATATATAATAAGACAACAACAACAATATATAATAGACAACAACAACAATATATAATAGACAACAACAACAATATATAATAGACAACAACAACAATATATAATAGACAACAACAACAATATATAATAGACAACAACAAAAATATATATAATAGACAACAACAACAATATATAATAGACAACAACAACAATATATAATAGACAACAACAACAAATATATAATAGACAACAACAACAATAATATATAATAGACAACAACAACAATATATAATAGACAACAACAATATATAATAGACAACAACAACAACAATATATAATAGACAACAACAACAATATATAATAGAAACAACAACAATATATAATAGACAACAACAACAATATATAATAGACAACAACAACAATATATATTAGACAACAACAACAATATATAATAGACAACAACAACAATATATAATAGACAACAACAACAATATATAATAGACAACAACAACAATATATATAATAGACAACAACAACAATATATAATAGACAACAACAACAATATATAATAGACAACAACAACAATATATAATAGACAACAACAACAATATATAATAGACAACAACAACAATATATAATAGACAACAACAACAATATATAATAGACAACAACAACAATATATAATAGACAACAACAACAATATATATAATAGACAACAACAATATATATAATAAACAACAACAATATATAATAGACAACAACAAAATATATAATAGACAACAACAACAATATATAATAGACAACAACAACAATATATAATAGACAACAACAACAATATATAATAGACAACAACAACAATATATAATAGACAACAACAACAATATATAATAGACAACAACAACAATATATAATAGACAACAACAACAATATATAATAGACAACAACAACAATATATAATAGACAACAACAACAATATATAATAGACAACAACAACAATATATAATAGACAACAACAACAATATATAATAGACAACAACAACAATATATAATAGACAACAACAACAATATATAATAGACAACAACAACAATATATAATAGACAACAACAACAATATATAATAGACAACAACAACAATATATAATAGACAACAACAACAATATATAATAGACAACAACAACAATATATAATAGACAACAACAACAATATATAATAGACAACAACAACAATATATAATAGACAACAACAACAATATATAATAGACAACAACAACAATATATAATAGACAACAACAACAATATATAATAAACAACAACAATATATAATAGACAACAACAACAATATATAATAGACAACAACAACAATATATATTAGACAACAACAACAATATATAATAGACAACAACAACAATATATAATAGACAACAACAACAATATATAATAGACAACAACAACAATATATAATAGACAACAACAACAATATATAATAGACAACAACAACAATATATAATAGACAACAACAATATATATAATAGACAACAACAACAATATATAATAGACAACAACAACAATATATAATAGACAACAACAACAATATATAATAGACAACAACAACAATATATAATAGACAACAACAACAACAATATATAATAGACAACAACAACAATATATAATAGACAACAACAATATATAATAGACAACAACAATAATATATAATAGACAACAACAACAATATATAATAGACAACAACAACAATATATAATAGAACAACAACAATATATAATAGACAACAACAACAATATATTAGACAACAACAACAATATATATAATAGACAACAACAACAATATATAATAGACAACAACAACAATATATAATAGACAACAACAACTATATATATAATAGACAACAACAACAATATATAATAGACAACAACAACAATATATAATAGACAACAACAACAATATATAATAGACAACAACAACAATATATATAATAGACAACAACAACAACAATATATAATAGACAACAACAACAATATATAATAGACAACAACAACAATATATATAATAGACAACAACAACAACAATATATAATAGACAACAACAACAATATATAATACAACAACAACAATATATAATAGACAACAACAACAATATATAATAGACAACAACAACAATATATAATAGACAACAACAACAATATATAATACAACAACAACAATATATAATAGACAACAACAACAATATATAATAAACAACAACAATATATAATAGACAACAACAACAATATATAATAGACAACAACAACAATATATAATAGACAACAACAATAATATATAATAGACAACAACAACAATATATAATAGACAACAACAACAACAATATATAATAGACAACAACAACAATATATAATAGACAACAACAACAATATATAATAGACAACAACAACAACAATATATAATAGACAACAACAACAATATATAATAGACAACAACAACAATATATAATAGACAACAACAACTAATATATAATAGACAACAACAACAATATATAATAGACAACAACAACAATATATAATAGACAACAACAACAATATATAATAGACAACAACAATATATATAATAGACAACAACAACAACAATATATAATAGACAACAACAACAATATATAATAGACAACAACAACAATATATAATAGACAACAACAACAACAATATATAATAGACAACAACAACAATATATATAATAACAACAACAATATATAATAGACAACAACAATAATATATAATAGACAACAACAACAATATATAATAGACAACAACAACAATATATAATAGACAACAACAACAATATATAATAGACAACAACAACAATATATAATAGACAACAACAACAACAATATATAATAGACAACAACAACAATATATAATAGACAACAACAACAATATATAATAGACAACAACAACAATATATAATAGACAACAACAATATATATAACAACAACAACAATATATAATAGACAACAACAACAATATATAAAACAACAACAATATATAATAGACAACAACAACAATATATAATAGACAACAACAACAATATATAATAGACAACAACAACAATATATAATAGACAACAACAACAACAATATATAATAGACAACAACAACAATATATAATACAACAACAACAATATATAATAGACAACAACAACAATATATAATAGACAACAACAACAATATATAATAGACAACAACAACAATATATAATAGAAACAACAACAATATATAATAGACAACAACAACAATATATAATAGACAACAACAACAATATATAATAGACAACAACAACAATATATAATAGACAACAACAACAATATATAATAGACAACAACAACAATATATAATAGACAACAACAACAATATATAATAGACAACAACAACAATATATAATAGACAACAACAACAATATATATTAGACAACAACAACAATATATAATAGACAACAACAACAATATATAATAGACAACAACAACAATATATAATAGACAACAACAATAATATATAATAGACAACAACAACAATATATAATAGACAACAACAACAATATATAATAGACAACAACAACAATATATAATAGACAACAACAACAATATATAATAGACAACAACAACAATATATATAATAGACAACAACAACAATATATAATAGACAACAACAACAATATATAATAGACAACAACAACAATATATAATAGACAACAACAATATATAATAGACAACAACAACAATATATAATAGACAACAACAACAATATATAATAAACAACAACAATATATAATAGACAACAACAACAATATATAATAGACAACAACAACAATATATAATAGACAACAACAACAATATATATAATAGACAACAACAACAATATATAATAGACAACAACAACAATATATAATAGACAACAACAACAATATATAATAGACAACAACAACAATATATAATAGACAACAACAACAACAATATATAATAGACAACAACAACAATATATAATAGACAACAACAACAATATATAATAGACAACAACAACAATATATATAATAGACAACAACAATATATAATAAACAACAACAATATATAATAGACAACAACAATAATATATAATAGACAACAACAACAATATATATTAGACAACAACAACAATATATAATAGACAACAACAACAATATATAATAGACAACAACAACAATATATAATAGACAACAACAACAATATATATAATAGACAACAACAACAATATATAATAGACAACAACAACAATATATAATAGACAACAACAACAACAATATATAATAGACAACAACAACAATATATAAAAAACAACAACAATATATAATAGACAACAACAACAATATATAATAGACAACAACAACAATATATATTAGACAACAACAACAATATATAATAGACAACAACAACAATATATAATAGACAACAACAACAATATATAATAGACAACAACAACTATATATAATAGACAACAACAACAATATACAATAGACAACAACAACAACAATATATAATAGACAACAACAACAATATATAATAGACAACAACAACAATATATAATAGACAACAACAACAATATATAATAGACAACAACAACAACAATATATAATAGACAACAACAACAATATATAATAAACAACAACAATATATAATAGACAACAACAATAATATATAATAGACAACAACAACAATATATATTAGACAACAACAACAATATATAATAGACAACAACAACAATATATAATAGACAACAACAACAATATATAATAGACAACAACAACAATATATATAATAGACAACAACAACAATATATAATAGACAACAACAACAATATATAATAGACAACAACAATAATATATAATAGACAACAACAACAATATATATTAGACAACAACAACAATATATATAATAGACAACAACAACAATATATAATAGACAACAACAACAATATTAATAGACAACAACAACAATATATAATAAACAACAACAATATATAATAGACAACAACAATATATAATAGACAACAACAATAATATATAATAGACAACAACAACAATATATAATAGACAACAACAACAATATATAATAGACAACAACAATAATAGACAACAACAACAATATATATTAGACAACAACAACAATATATATAATAGACAACAACAACAATATATAATAGACAACAACAACAATATATAATAGACAACAACAACTATATATAATAGACAACAACAACAATATATAATAGACAACAACAACAATATATAATAGACAACAACAACAATATATAATAGACAACAACAACAATATATATAATAGACAACAACAACAACAATATATAATAGACAACAACAACAATATATAATAGACAACAACAACAATATATAATAGACAACAACAACAACAATATATAATAGACAACAACAACAATATATAATAAACAACAACAATATATAATAGACAACAACAATAATATATAATAGACAACAACAACAATATATAATAGACAACAACAACAATATATAATAGACAACAACAACAACAATATATAATAGACAACAACAACAATATATAATAAACAACAACAATATATAATAGACAACAACAATAATATATAATAGACAACAACAACAATATATAATAGACAACAACAACAATATATAATAGACAACAACAACAATATATATAATAGACAACAACAACAACAATAT
The DNA here is from genome assembly GCA_032433765.1 of Megaustenia siamemsis. Taxonomy (NCBI): domain Eukaryota; kingdom Metazoa; phylum Mollusca; class Gastropoda; order Stylommatophora; family Ariophantidae; genus Megaustenia; species Megaustenia siamemsis. The sequence continues at coordinate 19,448,278 of JAVIAB010000126.1, forward strand.
ATAATAGACAACAACAACAATATATAATAGACAACAACAACAATATATATAATAGACAACAACAATAACAATATATAATAGACAACAACAACAATATAAAATAAACAACAACAATATATAATAGACAACAACAATAATATATAATAGACAACAACAACAATATATATTAGACAACAACAATATATAATAGACAACAACAACAATATATAATAGACAACAACAATAATATACAATAGACAACAACAACAACAATATATAATAGACAACAACAACAATATATAATAGACAACAACAATAATATATAATAGACAACAACAACAATATATATATTAGACAACAACAACAATATATATAATAAGACAACAATATATAATAGACAACAACAACAATATATAATAGACAACAACAACTATATATATAATAGACAACAACAACAATATATAATAGACAACAACAACAATATATAATAGACAACAACAACAATATATAATAGACAACAACAACATATATATAATAGACAACAACAACAATATATAATAGACAACAACAACAACAATATATAATAGACAACAACAACAATATATAATAAACAAAACAATATATAATAGACAACAACAACAACAATATATAATAGACAACAACAATAATATATAATAAACAACAACAATATATAATAGACAACAACAATAATATATAATAGACAACAACAACAATATATAATAGACAACAACAACAATATATAATAGACAACAACAACAACAATATATAATAGACAACAACAACAATATATAATAAACAACAACAATATATAATAGACAACAACAACAACATTATATAATAGACAACAACAATAATATATAATAAACAACAACAATATATAATAGACAACAACAATAATATATAATAGACAACAACAACAATATATATTAGACAACAACAACAATATATAATAGACAACAACAACAATATATAATAGACAACAACAACAATATATAATAGACAACAACAACAATATATAATAGACAACAACAACAATATATAATAGACAACAACAACAACAATATATAATAGACAACAACAACAAAATATAATAGACAACAACAACAATATATATAATAGACAACAACAACAATATATAATAAACAACAACAATATATAATAGACAACAACAATAATATATAATAGACAACAACAACAATATATATTAGACAACAACAACAATATATAATAGACAACAACAACAATATATAATAGACAACAACAACAATATATAATAGACAACAACAACAATATATATAATAGACAACAACAACAACAATATATAATAGACAACAACAACAATATATAATAAACAACAACAATATATAATAGACAACAACAATAATATATAATAGACAACAACAACAATATATAATAGACAACAACAACAATATATAATAAACAACAACAATATATAATAGACAACAACAATATATATAATAGACAACAACAACAATATATATTAGACAACAACAACAATATATAATAGACAACAACAACAATATATAATAGACAACAACAACAATATATAATAGACAACAACAACTATATATATAATAGACAACAACAACAATATATAATAGACAACAACAACAATATATATAATAGACAGCAACAACAACAATATATAATAGACAACAACAACAATATATAATAGACAACAACAACAATATATAATAGACAACAACAACAATATATAATAGACCACAACAACAATATATAATAGACAACAACAACAATATATAATAGACAACAACAATAATATATAATAGACAACAACAATATATAATAGACAACAACAACAATATATAAAAGACAACAACAATAATATATAATAGACAACAACAATATATAATAGACAACAACAACAATATATAATAGACAACAACAACAATATATAATATACAACAACAACAATATATAATAGACAACAACAACAATATATAATAGACAAAAACAATATATAATAGACAACAACAACAATATATAATAGACAACAACAACAATATATAATAGACAACAACAACAATATATATAATAGACAACAACAACAATATATAATAGACAACAACAACAATATATAATAGACAACAACAACAATATATAATAGACAACAACAATATATATAATAGACAACAACAACAACAATATATAATAGACAACAACAACAATATATAATAGACAACAACAACAAAATATAATAGACAACAACAACAATATGTAATAGACAACAACAACAACAATATATAATAGACAACAACAATAATATATAATAAACAACAACAATATATAATAGACTACAACAATAATATATAATACACAACAACAACAATATATATTAGACAACAACAACAATATATAATAGACAACAACAACAATATATAATAGACAACAACAACAATATATAATAGACAACAACAACAATATATAATAGACAACAACAACAATATATAATAGACAACAACAACTATATATATAATAGACAACAACAACAATATATATTAGACAACAACAACAATATATAATAGACAACAACAACAATATATAATAGACAACAACAACAATATATAATAGACAACAACAACAATATATAATAGACAACAACAACAAAATATAATAGACAACAACAATATATATAATAGACAACAACAACAATATATAATAAACAACAACAATATATAATAGACAACAACAATAATATATAATAGACAACAACAACAATATATATTAGACAACAACAACAATATATAATAGACAACAACCAACAATATATAATAGACAACAACAACAATATATAATAGACAACAACAACAATATATAATAAACAACAACAATATATAATATACAACAACAATAATATATAATAGACAACAACAACAATATATATTAGACAACAACAACAATATATAATAGACAACAACAACAATATATAATAGACAACAACAATAATATACAATAGACAACAACAACATCAATATATAATAGACAACAACAACAATATATAATAGACAACAACAATAATATATAATAGACAACAACAACAATATATATTAGACAACAACAACAATATATATAATAAGACAACAACAACAATATATAATAGACAACAACAACAATATATAATAGACAACAACAACTATATATATAATAGACAACAACAACAATATATAATAGACAACAACAACAATATATAATAGACAACAACAACAATATATAATAGACAACAACAACAATATATATAATAGACAACAACAACAACAATATATAATAGACAAAAACAACAATATATAATAGACAACAACAACAATATATATAATAGACAACAACAACAACAATATATAATAGACAACAACAACAATATAAAATAAACAACAACAATATATAATAGACAACAACAATAATATATAATAGACAACAACAACAATATATATTAGACAACAACAACAATATATAATAGACAACAACAACAATATATAATAGACAACAACAATAATATACAATAGACAACAACAACAACAATATATAATAGACAACAACAACAATATATAATAGACAACAACAATAATATATAATAGACAACAACAACAATATATATTAGACAACAACAACAATATATATAATAAGACAACAATATATAATAGACAACAACAACAATATATAATAAACAACAACAACTATATATATAATAGACAACAACAACAATATATAATAGACAACAACAACAATATATAATAGACAACAACAACAATATATAATAGACAACAACTACAATATATATAATAGACAACAACAACAACAATATATATTAGACAACAACAACAATATATAATAGACAACAACAACAATATATATAATAGACAACAACAACAACAATATATAATAGACAACAACAACAATATATAATAAACAACAACAATATATAATAGACAACAACAATAATATATAATAGACAACAACAACAATATATAATAGACAACAACAACAATATATAATAGACAACAACAACAACAATATATAATAGACAACAACAACAATATATAATAAACAAAAGCAATATATAATAGACAACAACAATAATATATAATAGACAACAACAACAATATATATTAGACAACAACAACAATATATAATAGACAACAACAACAATATATAATAGACAACAACAACAATATATAATAGACAACAACAAAAATATATATAATAGACAACAACAACAATATATAATATACAACAACAACAATATATAATAGACAACAACAACAATATATAATAGACAACAACAACAATATATATATAATAGACAACAACAACAATATATAATAGACAACAACAATATATAATAGACAACAACAACAACAATATATAATAGACAACAACAACAATATATAATAAACAACAACAATATATAATAGACAACAACAATAATATATAATAGACAACAACAACAATATATATTAGACAACAACAACAATATATAATAGACAACAACAACAATATATAATAGACAACAACAACAATATATAATAGACAACAACAACAATATATATATAATAGACAACAACAACAATATATATAATAGACAACAACAACAACAATATATAATAGACAACAACAACAATATATAATAGACAACAACAACAATATATATAATAGACAGCAACAACAACAATATATAATAGACAACAACAACAATATATAATAGACAACAACAACAATATATAATAGACAACAACAACAATATATATAATAGACAACAACAATATATAATAAACAACAACAATATATAAAAGACAACAACAATAATATATAATAGACAACAACAACAATATATATTAGACAACAACAACAATATATAATAGACAACAACAACAATATATAATTGACAACAACAACAATATATAATAGACAACAACAACAATATATATAATAGACAACAACAACAATATATAATAGACAACAACAACAATATGTAATAGACAACAACAACAACAATATATAATAGACAACAACAACAATATATAAAAAACAACAACAATATATAATAGACAACAACAACAATATATAATAGACAACAGCAACAATATATATTAGACAACAACAACAATATATAATAGACAACAACAACAATATATAATAGACAACAACAACAATATATAATAGACAACAACAACTATATATAATAGACAACAACAACAATATACAATAGACAACAACAACAACAATATATAATAGACAACAACAACAATATATAATAGACAACAACAACAATATATAATAGACAACAACAACAATATGTAATAGACAACAACAACAACAATATATAATAGACAACAACAACAATATATAATAAACAACAACAATATATAATAGACAACAACAATAATATATAATAGACAACAACAACAATATATATTAGACAACAACAACAATATATAATAGACAACAACAACAATATATAATAGACAACAACAACAATATATAATAGACAACAACAACAATATATATAATAGACAACAACAACAATATATAATAGACAACAACAACAATATATAATAGACAACAACAATAATATATAATAGACAACAACAACAATATATATTAGACAACAACAACAATATATATAATAAGACAACAACAACAATATATAATAGACAACAACAACAATATTAATAGACAACAACAACAATATATAATAAACAACAACAATATATAATAGACAACAACAATATATAATAGACAACAACAATAATATACAATAGACAACAACAACAATATATAATAGACAACAACAACAATATATAATAGACAACAACAATAATAGACAACAACAACAATATATATTAGACAACAACAACAATATATATAATAAGACAACAACAACAATATATAATAGACAACAACAACAATATATAATAGACAACAACAACTATATATATAATAGACAACAACAACAATATATAATAGACAACAACAACAATATATAATAGACAACAACAACAATATATAATAGACAACAACTACAATATATAATAGACAACAACAACAACAATATATAATAGACAACAACAACAATATATAATAGACAACAACAACAATATATATAATAGACAACAACAACAACAATATATAATAGACAACAACAACAATATATAATAAACAACAACAATATATAATAGACAACAACAATAATATATAATAGACAACAACAACAATATATAATAGACAACAACAACAATATGTAATAGACAACAACAACAACAATATATAATAGACAACAACAACAATATATAATAAACAACAGCAATATATAATAGACAACAACAATAATATATAATAGACAACAACAACAATATATAATAGACAACAACAACAATATATAATAGACAACAACTACAATATATATAATAGACAACAACAACAATATATAATAGACAAAAACAACAATATATAATAGACAACAACAACAATATATATAATAGACAACAACAATAACAATATATAATAGACAACAACAACAATATAAAATAAACAACAACAATATATAATAGACAACAACAATAATATATAATAGACAACAACAACAATATATATTAGACAACAACAACAATATATAATAGACAACAACAACAATATATAATAGACAACAACAATAATATACAATAGACAACAACAACAACAATATATAATAGACAACAACAACAATATATAATAGCCAACAACAATAATATATAATAGACAACAACAACAATATATATTAGACAACAACAACAATATATATAATAAGACAACAATATATAATAGACAACAACAACAATATATAATAAACAACAACAACTATATATATAATAGACAACAACAACAATATATAATAGACAACAACAACAATATATAATAGACAACAACAACAATATATAATAGACAACAACTACAATATATATAATAGACAACAACAACAATATGTAATAGACAACAACAACAACAATATATAATAGACAACAACAACAATATATAATAAACAAAAGCAATATATAATAGACAACAACAACAACATTATATAATAGACAACAACAATAATATATAATAAACAACAACAATATATAATAGACTACAACAATAATATATAATAGACAACAACAACAATATATAATAGACAACAACAACAATATGTAATAGACAACAACAACAACAATATATAATAGACAACAACAACAACATATAATAAACAACAGCAATATATAATAGACAACAACAACAACATTATATAATAGACAACAACAATAATATATAATAAACAACAACAATATATAATAGACTACAACAATAATATATAATACACAACAACAACAATATATATTAGACAACAACAACAATATATAATAGACAACAACAACAATATATAATAGACAACAACAACAATATATAATAGACAACAACAACAATATATAATAGACATCAACAACAATATATAATAGACAACAACAACTATATATATAATAGACAACAACAACAATATATATTAGACAACAACAACAATATATAATAGACAACAACAACAATATATAATAGACAACAACAACAATATATAATAGACAACAACAACAACAATATATAATAGACAACAACAACAAAATATAATAGACAACAACAACAATATATATAATAGACAACAACAACAATATATAATAAACAACAACAATATATAATAGACAACAACAATAATATATAATAGACAACAACAACAATATATATTAGACAACAACAACAATATATAATAGACAACACCAACAATATATAATAGACAACAACAACAATATATAATAGACAACAACAACAATATATAATAAACAACAACAATATATAATATACAACAACAATAATATATAATAGACAACAACAACAATATATATTAGACAACAACAACAATATATAATAGACAACAACAACAATATATAATAGACAACAACAATAATATACAATAGACAACAACAACATCAATATATAATAGACAACAACAACAATATATAATAGACAACAACAATAATATATAATAGACAACAACAACAATATATATTAGACAACAACAACAATATATATAATAAGACAACAACAACAATATATAATAGACAACAACAACAATATATAATAGACAACAACAACTATATATATAATAGACAACAACAACAATATATAATAGACAACAACAACAATATATAATAGACAACAACAACAATATATAATAGACAACAACTACAATATATATAATAGACAACAACAACAACAATATATAATAGACAAAAACAACAATATATAATAGACAACAACAACAATATATATAATAGACAACAACAACAACAATATATAATAGACAACAACAACTATATAAAATAAACAACAACAATATATAATAGACAACAACAATAATATATAATAGACAACAACAACAATATATATTAGACAACAACAACAATATATAATAGACAACAACAACAATATATAATAGACAACAACAATAATATACAATAGACAACAACAACAACAATATATAATAGACAACAACAACAATATATAATAGCCAACAACAATAATATATAATAGACAACAACAACAATATATATTAGACAACAACAACAATATATATAATAAGACAACAATATATAATAGACAACAACAACAATATATAATAAACAACAACAACTATATATATAATAGACAACAACAACAATATATAATAGACAACAACAACAATATATAATAGACAACAACAACAATATATAATAGACAACAACTACAATATATATAATAGACAACAACAACAACAATATATATTAGACAACAACAACAATATATAATAGACAACAACAACAATATATATAATAGACAACAACAACAACAATATATAATAGACAACAACAACAATATATAATAAACAACAACAATATATAATAGACAACACAATAATATATAATAGACAACAACAACAATATATAATAGACAACAACAACAATATGTAATAGACAACAACAACAACAATATATAATAGACAACAACAACAATATATAATAAACAAAAGCAATATATAATAGACAACAACAATAATATATAATAGACAACAACAACAATATATATTAGACAACAACAACAATATATAATAGACAACAACAACAATATATAATAGACAACAACAACAATATATAATAGACAACAACAAAAATATATATAATAGACAACAACAACAATATATAATATACAACAACAACAATATATAATAGACAACAACAACAATATATAATAGACAACAACAACAATATATATATAATAGACAACAACAACAATATATAATAGACAACAACAATATGTAATAGACAACAACAACAACAATATATAATAGACAACAACAACAATATATAATAAACAACAACAATATATAATAGACAACAACAATAATATATAATAGACAACAACAACAATATATATTAGACAACAACAACAATATATAATAGACAACAACAACAATATATAATAGACAACAACAACAATATATAATAGACAACAACAACAATATATATAATAGACAACAACAACAATATATATAATAGACAACAACAACAACAATATATAATAGACAACAACAACAATATATAATAGACAACAACAACAATATATATAATAGACAGCAACAACAACAATATATAATAGACAACAACAACAATATATAATAGACAACAACAACAATATATAATAGACAACAACAACAATATATATAATAGACAACAACAATATATAATAAACAACAACAATATATAATAGACAACAACAATAATATATAATAGACAACAACAACAATATATATTAGACAACAACAACAATATATAATAGACAACAACAACAATATATAATTGACAACAACAACAATATATAATAGACAACAACAACAATATATATAATAGACAACAACAACAATATATAATAGACAACAACAACAATATGTAATAGACAACAACAACAACAATATATAATAGACAACAACAACAATATATAAAAAACAACAACAATATATAATAGACAACAACAACAATATATAATAGACAACAGCAACAATATATATTAGACAACAACAACAATATATAATAGACAACAACAACAATATATAATAGACAACAACAACAATATATAATAGACAACAACAACTATATATAATAGACAACAACAACAATATACAATAGACAACAACAACAACAATATATAATAGACAACAACAACAATATATAATAGACAACAACAACAATATATAATAGACAACAACAACAATATGTAATAGACAACAACAACAACAATATATAATAGACAACAACAACAATATATAATAAACAACAACAATATATAATAGACAACAACAATAATATATAATAGACAACAACAACAATATATATTAGACAACAACAACAATATATAATAGACAACAACAACAATATATAATAGACAACAACAACAATATATAATAGACAACAACAACAATATATATAATAGACAACAACAACAATATATAATAGACAACAACAACAATATATAATAGACAACAACAATAATATATAATAGACAACAACAACAATATATATTAGACAACAACAACAATATATATAATAAGACAACAACAACAATATATAATAGACAACAACAACAATATTTAATAGACAACAACAACAATATATAATAAACAACAACAATATATAATAGACAACAACAATATATAATAGACAACAACAATAATATACAATAGACAACAACAACAATATATAATAGACAACAACAACAATATATAATAGACAACAACAATAATAGACAACAACAACAATATATATTAGACAACAACAACAATATATATAATAAGACAACAACAACAATATATAATAGACAACAACAACAATATATAATAGACAACAACAACTATATATATAATAGACAACAACAACAATATATAATAGACAACAACAACAATATATAATAGACAACAACAACAATATATAATAGACAACAACTACAATATATATAATAGACAACAACAACAACAATATATAATAGACAACAACAACAATATATAATAGACAACAACAACAATATATATAATAGACAACAACAACAACAATATATAATAGACAACAACAACAATATATAATAAACAACAACAATATATAATAGACAACAACAATAATATATAATAGACAACAACAACAATATATAATAGACAACAACAACAATATGTAATAGACAACAACAACAACAATATATAATAGACAACAACAACAATATATAATAAACAACAGCAATATATAATAGACAACAACAATAATATATAATAGACAACAACAACAATATATAATAGACAACAACAACAATATATAATAGACAACAACTACAATATATATAATAGACAACAACAACAACAATATATAATAGACAAAAACAACAATATATAATAGACAACAACAACAATATATATAATAGACAACAACAATAACAATATATAATAGACAACAACAACAATATAAAATAAACAACAACAATATATAATAGACAACAACAATAATATATAATAGACAACAACAACAATATATATTAGACAACAACAACAATATATAATAGACAACAACAACAATATATAATAGACAACAACAATAATATACAATAGACAACAACAACAACAATATATAATAGACAACAACAACAATATATAATAGCCAACAACAATAATATATAATAGACAACAACAACAATATATATTAGACAACAACAACAATATATATAATAAGACAACAATATATAATAGACAACAACAACAATATATAATAAACAACAACAACTATATATATAATAGACAACAACAACAATATATAATAGACAACAACAACAATATATATTAGACAACAACAACAATATATAATAGACAACAACTACAATATATATAATAGACAACAACAACAATATATATTAGACAACAACAACAATATATAATAGACAACAACAACAATATATATAATAGACAACAACAACAACAATATATAATAGACAACAACAACAATATATAATAAACAACAACAATATATAATAGACAACAACAATAATATATAATAGACAACAACAACAATATATAATAGACAACAACAACAATATGTAATAGACAACAACAACAACAATATATAATAGACAACAACAACAATATATAATAAACAAAAGCAATATATAATAGACAACAACAATAATATATAATAGACAACAACAACAATATATATTAGACAACAACAACAATATATAATAGACAACAACAACAATATATAATAGACAACAACAACAATATATAATAGACAACAACAAAAATATATATAATAGACAACAACAACAATATATAATATACAACAACAACAATATATAATAGACAACAACAACAATATATAATAGACAACAACAACAATATATATATAATAGACAACAACAACAATATATAATAGACAACAACAATATGTAATAGACAACAACAACAACAATATATAATAGACAACAACAACAATATATAATAAACAACAACAATATATAATAGACAACAACAATAATATATAATAGACAACAACAACAATATATATTAGACAAGAACAACAATATATAATAGACAACAACAACAATATATAATAGACAACAACAACAATATATAATAGACAACAACAACAATATATATAATAGACAACAACAACAATATATATAATAGACAACAAAAACAACAATATATAATAGACAACAACAACAATATATAATAGACAACAACAACAATATATATAATAGACAGCAACAACAACAATATATAATAGACAACAACAACAATATATAATAGACAACAACAACAATATATAATAGACAACAACAACAATATATATAATAGACAACAACAATATATAATAAACAACAACAATATATAATAGACAACAACAATAATATATAATAGACAACAACAACAATATATATTAGACAACAACAACAATATATAATAGACAACAACAACAATATATAATTGACAACAACAACAATATATAATAGACAACAACAACAATATATATAATAGACAACAACAACAATATATAATAGACAACAACAACAATATGTAATAGACAACAACAACAACAATATATAATAGACAACAACAACAATATATAAAAAACAACAACAATATATAATAGACAACAACAACAATATATAATAGACAACAGCAACAATATATATTAGACAACAACAACAATATATAATAGACAACAACAACAATATATAATAGACAACAACAACAATATATAATAGACAACAACAACTATATATAATAGACAACAACAACAATATACAATAGACAACAACAACAACAATATATAATTGACAACAACAACAATATATAATAGACAACAACAACAATATATAATAGACAACAACAACAATATGTAATAGACAACAACAACAACAATATATAATAGACAACAACAACAATATATAATAAACAACAACAATATATAATAGACAACAACAATAATATATAATAGACAACAACAACAATATATATTAGACAACAACAACAATATATAATAGACAACAACAACAATATATAATAGACAACAACAACAATATATAATAGACAACAACAACAATATATATAATAGACAACAACAACAATATATAATAGACAACAACAACAATATATAATAGACAACAACAATAATATATAATAGACAACAACAACAATATATATTAGACAACAACAACAATATATATAATAAGACAACAACAACAATATATAATAGACAACAACAACAATATTTAATAGACAACAACAACAATATATAATAAACAACAACAATATATAATAGACAACAACAATATATAATAGACAACAACAATAATATACAATAGACAACAACAACAATATATAATAGACAACAACAACAATATATAATAGACAACAACAATAATAGACAACAACAACAATATATATTAGACAACAACAACAATATATATAATAAGACAACAACAACAATATATAATAGACAACAACAACAATATATAATAGACAACAACAATTATATATATAATAGACAACAACAACAATATATAATAGACAACAACAACAATATATAATAGACAACAACAACAATATATAATAGACAACAACTACAATATATATAATAGACAACAACAACAACAATATATAATAGACAACAACAACAATATATAATAGACAACAACAACAATATATATAATAGACAACAACAACAACAATATATAATAGACAACAACAACAATATATAATAAACAACAACAATATATAATAGACAACAACAATAATATATAATAGACAACAACAACAATATATAATAGACAACAACAACAATATGTAATAGACAACAACAACAACAATATATAATAGACAACAACAACAATATATAATAAACAACAGCAATATATAATAGACAACAACAATAATATATAATAGACAACAACAACAATATATAATAGACAACAACAACAATATATAATAGACAACAAGAACAATATATAATAGACAACAACAAAAATATATATAATAGACAACAACAACAATATATAATAGACAACAATAACAATATATATTAGACAACAACAACAATATATAATAGACAACAACAACAATATATAATAGACAACAACAACAATATATAATAGACAACAACAAAAATATATATAATAGACAACAACAACATATAATATACAACAACAACAATATATAATAGACAACAACAACAATATAATAGACAACAACAATATATAATAGACAACAACAACAATATATAATAGACAACAACAACAATATGTAATAGACAACAACAACAACAATATATAATAGACAACAACAACAATATATAATAAACAACAACAATATATAATAGACAACAACAATAATATATAATAGACAACAACAACAATATATATTAGACAACAACAACAATATATAATAGACAACAACAACAATATATAATAGACAACAACAACAATATATAATAGACAACAACAACAATATATATAATAGACAACAACAACAATATATAATAGACAACAACAACAATATGTAATAGACAACAACAACAACAATATATAATAGACAACAACAACAATATATAATAGACAACAACAATATATAATAGACAACAACAACAATATATAATAGACAACAACAACAATATATAATCGACAACAACAATATATAATAGACAATAACAACAATATATAATAGACAACAACAATATATAATAGACAACAACAACAATATATAATCGACAACAACAATATATTAAAGAAAGAAATGAAATTTATGATCTCTCGATAAAACGTGAGTTCTATTTTTTAAACTGGAAATCATCATGGTCATCGTGATCATCATTATCATCATCAACATCATCAACAAAATCAAAATCATCATCATCATCATCTGCACATTCTAAATCATTATTATTATCATCATCATCATAATTATCATCATCAGCAGCATAATCATCATCCTTCAAGCGCCGTCACACACCACACAGTGCTGGCAACTGTACCTCGTACCTCTGTAATCATGTACTGAAGGTCTGTAAAAATTATGGTCATTAACACCATATTCCCTAAACGCCATTTGGCGTGACGGTGCACCTTACATTTTTTTTTACTTACCTATTGTCTCTTTAGTGTGTTGATTTCCTGAAATCGTAAATAAAAAAAGATTTCTTTGTGCTAACCTCTTTGAAATAGAAAGACAGACAACATACAGACAGACAGACTGACTGACTGACGGACAGAGAGAATGTTATAGATCGATAGATAGATAGATAGATAGATAGATAGATAGATAGATAGATAGATAGATAGATAGATAGATAGATAGATAGATAGATAGATAGATAGATAGATAGATAGATAGATAGATAGATAGATAGATAGATAGATAGATAGATAGATAGATAGATAGATAGATAGATAGATAGATAGATAGATAGATAGATAGATAGATAGATAGATAGATAGATAGATAGATAGATAGATAGATAGATAGATAGATAGATAGATAGATAGATAGATAGATAGATAGATAGATAGATAGATAGATAGATAGATAGATAGATAGATAGATAGATAGATAGATAGATAGATAGATAGATAGATAGATAGATAGATAGATAGATAGATAGATAGATAGATAGTTTGCGGTTATGGTTATGGTTATGGTCATTGTTATGGAAGGCCCCGGTATCACTGCAAACAAATTCAAATCCATAATTACTCAACCGCCCGTACCAGTGGAATCATCCGAATTACTATTTCATCTCCCAAACAAAGAAAGGTAGCTGTAGTCCCCATCATAGCAGTCACAGCACACCCCAAAAGACATAAGGTGAAACCGCACAAAAAGTGAACACAGCAATCTGTTCTCCATCATACGATATCATCATTCATAGTAAACAATCAGGGCAGTAATATAGATAAAAAGGGAGGAACAGAAAATGATACCAAAATAAGGATATCAAAAGCAAGAGGAGCTTTCATTGCACTGGGAAACATATGGAAATCCAAAGAAATTAGGCTAAATACAAAAATAAAAATTTTCAACTCCAATGTTAAGTTGGTTCTATTATATGGCTGTGAAACATGGAGAATAACAAAATTGACAATCACGAAGGTACAGACTTTCATTAATGGATGCTTGCGCAGAATAAAGGGATGGAAATGGCAGGACAAAGTCACTAACGTGGAATTATGGAAATGTACCGGTCAAATACCAGTGGATAAAGAAATACAGCGAAGACGATGGCGATGGATAGGACACACACTACGGAAGCCAACTGAGAGTATTACACAACAGGCCCTTTTTGGAATCCCCAGGGGAAAAGACAAAGAGGAAGACCAAGGAATTCTTGGAGAAGACAGATTGAAGCAGAGATGAAGATGACGGGGAAGACATGGAATGATCTTAAAAGAATTGCAAAAAACAGAACGACTTGGAAAGTGTTTGGTGAAGACCTATGCTCCACTGGGAGCTAAAAGGTAGAAGA
The DNA here is from genome assembly GCA_032433765.1 of Megaustenia siamemsis. Taxonomy (NCBI): domain Eukaryota; kingdom Metazoa; phylum Mollusca; class Gastropoda; order Stylommatophora; family Ariophantidae; genus Megaustenia; species Megaustenia siamemsis. The sequence goes on from JAVIAB010000126.1 coordinate 19,465,407, forward strand.
GAAGAGAGTAAACAATCGAAATATCGAAACACGATCAAAAGAGATGAAACGCACAGCTCACAGTGCGCACAGAGCACTTAACTCAGTAGCTCTTGCAACAAGCCGGACTTGGAATATTAGGAAACTGCAAGAAGGAACAATTTTCAAAAATAGCCTTTAATGGTTCCTCCTGCGCCTATCCACCATATTGACCGGAAGTTCACGTCCTCCTGAAAATGATGATCGCCATTTATTGTTAATGTATAGCGCTTGATTATGCTAGGACATCACCCTGACTCCAAATCAGAATATGGTTATAATGATGAAGAAGATAAAGGCAAATAAAACTTGTATTCATCTGTTAAACACTTACACCATAAACGAGTCCGTGGAAGATGCGTTGTGCGAACTCTTAACAGTTTGAGCAGTTTCTGAACCCAGGTTTTGTTCTGATAAACTTGGATACTCCAAGCTGTGTTTCTTCATCAGGGTCCACGGTGATGTTTCAGTCTTGCTTCCATCCTTCAGCTCAGTGGCCTCAGATAGGTTGAATAATACGTGGTACGTGGATAGATTGGAAGTTTCACTTTTGGAATATTCACCGGTGCAACGAAGTACGTGCATCTGAGCTGAAATCCTTTACATCGTGTGCAATAACGTGTTCTGTTTTGATCTCGATATACGTCATCAACGCTGACCGAATTGCTGGCATCCCTCGGAAGATAAAAAGACGGCCTAAACGAGGCAGATGGAAACGTCAAGGGAGACACGGCCGCGCTCACGGCCGCACCCAATTCAGATTTCACTGAATATACTTTCCAATATGTTTTCTTCTTGGTCAGTGTGAGCTCTGTATTTATCATTATATGAATCATTTCTTATATATTGTTCATGGATGCTTTATGATAGAAACATCTTTATATAGAACTTTGTAGTAGAAGATCATCAAAAACACCAAAATAGTAAGTGTTCCTGTCACTTTTCATTCGCTCTTTGGGCGTTGCTTCCACCACGAAGGTTGGCTACAATGAAGAACCATTTTACTCTCAGTCCCTTGCCTCGATAGTGCACATTGTCAAACGTTCACAAGGCCATCTTTTTCATGTTTTCAGTCCACTTTTGTCTTTCTCTCCCTCTGGTCGTTTAAACTTTGTAAAGTTCCAATGGAGGGCTGATTCGTCCTGTTAGGGCTCCCAAGAAACCACAACATGCTGCATTACGCAACAAATAATGTTGTGTTGTACCTCATAAAAACATAGCTAGTGAGGCTGGTTTTTTAATTCCAAGAGACATAGCAACTGCATTGTCATGACATGAAACAGAGTAACTTGCATATCCCAATATGAGACAGAACTGACCTATCCTGACATGAAACAGAGTAACTTGCATATCCCAATATGAGACAGAACTGACCTATCCTAACATGAAACAGAACAACTGGCATATCCCAATATGAGACAGAACAACTGGCCTATCATGACATAAAACAGAACAACTAGCATATTCCAACATGAGACAGAACTGACTTATCCTGACATGAAACAGAACAACTGGCATATCCAAACATGAGACAGAACTGACCTATCCTGACATGAAACAGAGTAACTTGCAGATCCCTACATGAGACAGAACTGACCTATCCTGACATGAAACAGAACAACTGGCATATCCAAACATGAGACAGAACTGACCTATCCTGACATGAAACAGAACAACTGGCATAGCCAAACATGAGACAGAACTGACCTATCCTGACATGAAACAGAACAACTGGCATATTCCAACATGAGACAGAACTGACCTATCCTTACATGAAACAGAACAACTGGCATATCCAAACATGAGACAGAGCAACTGGCACAGCCTGAAATGACACAGAACAACTGTCCTATCCTGACATGAGACAGAGAGATTGGCATAGCCTAGAAATGAGACAGAACAGCTAGCCTATCCTGACATGAGACAGAACAACTGGCCTATCCTGACATGAGACAGAACAACTGGCCTATCCTGACATGAGACAGAACAGCTAGCCTATCCTGACATGAGACAGAACAACTGGCCTATCCTGACATGAGACAGAACAACTGGCCTATCCTAGCATGAGAGAGAGCAACTGGCATATCACGACATGAAAGAGAGCAACTGGCATATCTCGACATGGGAGAGAGCAACTGGCATATCACGACATGAAAGAGAGCAACTGGCATATCTCGACATGGGAGAGAGAAACTGGCCTATCACGACATGAAAGAGAGCAACTGGCATATCTCGACATGGGAGAGAGCAACTGGCATATCTCGACATGGGAGAGAGCAACTGGCATATCACGACATGAAAGAGAGCAACTGGCATATCTCGACATGAGAAAGAGCAACTGGCATATCTCGACATGGGAGAGAGAGCAACTGGCCTATCACGACATGAAAGAGAGCAACTGGCATATCTCGACATGAGAAAGAGCAACTGGCATATCACGACATGAAAGAGAGCAACTGGCATATCACGACATGAAAGAGAGCAACTGGCATATCTCGACATGAAAGAGAGCAACTGGCATATCCTAGCATGAGAGAGAGCAACTGGCATATCTCGACATGAAAGAGAGCAACTGGCATATCACGACATGAAAGAGAGCAACTGGCCTATCCTAGCATGAGAGAGAGCAACTGGCATATCACGACATGAAAGAGAGCAACTGGCATATCACGACATGAAAGAGAGCAACTGGCATATCTCGACATGAAAGAGAGCAACTGGCATATCCTAGCATGAGAGAGAGAGCAACTGGCATATCTCGACATGGGAGAGAGAGCAACTGGCCTATCACGACATGAAAGAGAGCAACTGTCATATCTCGACATGAGAAAGAGCAACTGGCATATCACGACATGAAAGAGAGCAACTGGCATATCACGACATGAAAGAGAGCAACTGGCATATCTCGACATGAAAGAGAGCAACTGGCATATCCTAGCATGAGAGAGAGCAACTGGCATATCTCGACATGAAAGAGAGCAACTGGCATATCACGACATGAAAGAGAGCAACTGGCCTATCCTAGCATGAGAGAGAGCAACTGGCATATCACGACATGAAAGAGAGCAACTGGCATATCCCGACATGAGAAAGAGCAACTGGCATATCTCGACATGGGAGAGAGAGCAACTGGCATATTTCAACATGAAAGAGAGAGCGACTGGCATATCTCGACAAGAGAGAGAGAGAGAGATAGCAACTAGCATATATCGACATGAGAGAGAGAGAGAGCAACTGGCATGTCCCGACACGAGAGAGAACAACTGGCATATCTCGACAATAGAGAGAGAGAGAAAGAGCAACTGGCATATTTCGACACTAGAGAGAGAGAGAGCAAGTGGCATATCTCGAATAGAGAGCGAGAGAGAGAAAGAAACTGACAAATCTTGTATAGAGAGAGAGAGAGAGAGCAACAGGCATATCTGGACATCGGAGAGAGCAACTGGAATATCTCGACATGGGAGAGAGCAATTGGATTATCTCGACTTGAACGAGAGAGCAACTTTCATATATCAAAATGGGAGAGACCAACTGGCATATCTCGACATGGGAGAGAGCAACTGGCATATCTCCACATGAGAGAGAGAGAGATCAACTAGCATACCTCAACATAGGAAAGAGCAACTGGCATACCTCAACATGGAAGAGAGCAACCGGAATACCTGAATATGGGAGAAAGCAACTGACACATCTCGACATGAGAGAGAGAAACTGGCATATCTCGACATGACAGAGAGCAACTGGCATATCTCGACATGACAGAGAGCAACTGGCATATCTTGACATGGGAGAGAGCAACTGGTGTATCTCGACATGGGAGAGAGCAACTGGCATATTTCGACATGAAAGAGAGCAACTGGCATATCTCGACAAGAGAGAGTGCAACTGGCATATCTCGACATGAGAGAGAGCAACTGGCATATCTCAACATGAAAGAGAGTAACTGGCATATCTCGACATGAGAGAGTGCCACTGGCATATCTCGACCTGAGAGAGAGCAACTGGTATATCTCGTCATGACAGAGATCAACTGGCATATCTCGACATAAAAAAAGTCAAGTACCCCCGTCACGCCAAGTGGCGTATAGGGAAATATGGTGTTAGTGACCCTATATTTTACAGACCTTCAGCACATGATTTTTGGGGTAATGTGGTCAGTATTACGCCCGTGCTGCTTTACTTTCCCAGAAAAAAAATCTGGTACCCATTTAAGGCTGGGTGAACCCGGAAGCCGTCGGTTGGGATCGAACCCTACCCCTTGTCCGTGGTAGTCCAGTTCACTAACCACTGAGCTATCGCGGCTCCCATATCTCGACATAAGAGAGAGAAACTGGCATGTCCCGACACGAGAGAGAGCAACTGGCATGTCCCGACACGAGAGAGATCAACTCGCATGTCCCGACACGAGAGAGAGCAACTGGCATGTCCCGACACGAGAGAGAGCAACTGGCATGTCCCGACACGAGAGAGAGCAACTGGCATGTCCCGACACGAGAGAGATCAACTCGCATGTCCCGACACGAGAGAGAGCAACTGGCATGTCCCGACACGAGAGAGAGCAACTGGCATGTCCCGACACGAGAGAGATCAACTCGCATGTCTCGACACTAGAGAGAGCAACTGGCATGTCTCGACATGAGAGAGAGAGAGTAACTGCTATCTCCTGTCATGAGACAGAGCAACTGGCATATCACGAAATGATTGACTGAGCAACTTGAATATCCCGTGTAGACAAAGCAACAGACATGGTCCATGAGAGAAAGCAACAGGTATGCACCAACATGAGACAAAGCAACAGACATGTTCCATGAGACAAAGCAACAGGTATGCACCAACATGAGACAAATCAAAATGTAGACAACCTATAAAAGACAAGTAACAGATAGGCAACCAACATGAGACAGGACAGAGCAACAGGTGTGTACCGACATGAGACAGAGCAACCGGTAGGTACCGACATGAGACAGAGCAACAGATATGTACCGACATGAGACAGGACAGAGCAACATATGTGTACCGACATGAGACAGAGCAACCGGTAGGTACCGACATGGGACAGGACAGAGCAACAGATGTGTACCGACATGAGACAGAGCAACCGGTAGGTACCGACATGAAACAGAGTAAAAGGTATATACCGACATGAGACAAAGCAACAGGTAGGCAACCGACATGAAACAGAGCTACCGGTAGGTGTCAACATGAGACAGGGCAACATGTAGGTACCGACATGAGACAGAGCATCAGGTTGGCATCCGACTTGAGACAGAGCGATCGGTAGTTGTCGACATGAGACAGAGCAACAGGTGGGTACCCACAAGAGACAGAGCAACATGTAGGTACCGACATGAGACAGAGCAACAGGTGGGTACCCACAAGAGACAGCGAAACGTGTAGGTACCGACATGAGACAGAGCAACAGGTCTGTACCGACATGAGACATAGCAACGTGTAGGTACCGACATGAGACAGAGCAACAGGTTTTTACCGACATGGGACATAGCAACGTGTAGGTACCGACATGAGACAGAGCAACAGGTCTGTACCGACATGAGACATAGCAACGTGTAGGTACCGACATGAGACAGAGCAACAGGTATGTACCGACATGAGACAGAGCAACGTGTAGGTACCGACATGAGACAGTGCAGTAGGTATGACAGCTGGCAGCTCTGCCATTGAGTGTGACCCTACTCTGGACAAGACGGCATCGCCAAGTATATTCTTCAGGCCTTAGATAAAAGGAGGAGAGTTATTGATTTATTGAGTTATTTGCGGGTCATCATCATTGCACTTCGAGCATGACCATTGGTGCTCAGATCCCTCCCTCAGCAAGTCCCGAGGTGTCCAGCGACTGACGACTCCAGTTTTGCGTTGGTTGATAAGTCTATTTACACGCCCACTAAGTTTCTAATTTCTGGCTGTAACCATCTTACCTCCCATCTCTTTCTTCCGAAGGAGTAAAAAGAGGAGAATGGTGGGGCAATGATGTATATATGGAGAGATTGAGGAGTCTAGAGGTGGAATAGGGATCTGATGGATCCGGAGTGCTTGGTGGAAAAAGCAGATGTATCTATAATCAACAACTTAAATGAACAATCAGTCTACATGCGCTTCGAGCAATGCTTTTACGGGCGGTGGAACGGATATGGGATGCATCGACTCCAATAAAACTTGTTGATGTTGTTGTTGTTGCGTTTTCCAGCTTTCAACTCTGACGAAGTCCCTAGAGACTAGGAACTAAATTTTGCGTGTTAATCCATTTTTCCCTGGCCAGCCGTGTGCACAGGGGTCCCTCGTCGCACTGGCGACTAACTCCGACTTCGGAGGTACTCATGTTTTTTGCGTCGAAGAGTAACTGACGTTTCAAGACGGGCCTCGTCGCTCCCGCATTGGAACCCGCAACCTCTGTGTCCCTCGGCCGGCATCTTGCCTCGAGACCAACCAGTCCCCCGTGGACTTGGAATATGAGGAAACTGCAACAAGGAACACTTTTCATGTACAGCCTGCAATGGTTCCTGCCGCATATCCACCATGTACCAGAAGTTCACGTCCTCCCGAAAGTGATGGTCTTCATATTTCTTTAAAAATGTATAGCGCTTGATGATGTTAGGCTGTTGACTCCAACTTCGAACATATAAACACACAGTTAGTCGTCAGATTATCCCCGTCGTACATCAAACAACAGACTGTAAGATTAGCGTACGGCTGGTCTAGGGATTTACGATGAGCCATTACGATGATGTGGCACACATAATAATGTCGAATGCATTGCAATGACGCGCCCTTTAGAATCCTGATTACACTAGTGAATATAGCCTACGACGAATAGAACACGGTGCAAATTCCCTAAAGAGATAAATCTGCGGCCGACGAAGCATTTCACATTAATGAGTAACATGGAAATAACTTGCGTCAAGCAAATCCAACAACGGTCATGAACAGCACCAATGTGACGTAAAGCGCAGGATAAACCTAGACGATGGTAGGTCGCAATCACAACACTTGATTAGTCGAAAATGGAATATTGCCGGCGTACGACATTGTTTTATCGACGCAGATGTAAGAAGTAGATTATCATCTTGACCTTAACCCATAGGAGTGCAATGGAGAACCGAAATTAATCAAACATCCAATGCACTTTCTGCAGCGATCGAGAGAACGTGGACTAGATCCGCCATCTTAGAAACGGAAGTCCCAATGAAACTGATTTCATAAGTAGATAACTGTTTAACGAAACCTCTGATTCTCTCGTTCAGAAGAGTCTGCCGACTACAACAAGCCCAAGCATATGGGCACTTTAATGTGTTTCTGTGCTAGACATGGTTCATTTCTTGGTGTTTTTTAGTGAAGCCATGGCTCATATCTTGTTGTGTTTCTGTCCTAGCCATGGCTCATATCTTAGCTTGTGTGTGCTGGCCATGGCTCATATCTTGGTGTGTGTCATGTTAGTCATATCTCATATCTTGGTGTGTTCGTGTTAATCATGTCTCATATCTTTTTGTTTGTCTGTGTTTAGTCATACCTCATATCTTAGTGTGTAACAGTGTTAGTCATATGTTATATCTTTGTGCGTGCATGTCTGGGTTAGTGATATCTCATATCTTTGTGTGCATGGCTATGTTAGTCATATCTCATATCTTTGTGTGTGCATATCTATGTTAGTCATATCTCTTATCTTTGTGTGCATGCCTATGTTAGGCATGTGTCATATCTTTGTGTGTGCATGTCTATGTCAATTATATCTCATATTTTTATGTGCATGTTTATGTTCGTCATGTGTCATATATCTTGATGTGTGTCAGTGTTAGTCATGCCTCGTATCGCTGTGTGCATGTCTGTATTAGTCACATCTCATATCTTTGTGTGTGCATGTCTGTGTTAGTCACATCTCACATCTTTGTGTGTGCATGTCTGTGTTAGTCACATCTCACATCTTTGTGTGTGCATGTCTGTGTTAGTCACATCTCACATCTTTGTGTGTGCATGTCTGTGTTAGTCACCTCTAGTGACTCGGGCAGATGGTGCTCGTAAACCTGGGAGGGCCGACCATCTAAGGGCAGAATCCCCCTACAGAAAAGACAATCTGCTGCCTTGCAGGAAGATTGGGGACAATCAAAGGCTAGGGAAAGCAAACCCGAATAAAATGCAGGCTGAAATCGGATGCACTGGTCCACTGGCGCAGAACACAGTGCAACTGTTTAACGGGTGTTCAATCAGAGTGGATCGGGCGAGCTCTCCTTGTGATGTTCTATCTGTGGGGGCGATCAATACACTTAGCCTGACAGCTGACTTCATGTGAGAGTCTGGAATCCTTACTCTGATTGAGTCCTGATCGCAGAGAGAGAGAGAGAATACACTGATCCTTCATGATGACGTATAGTTCGACACATTTACTCAATCGACACAGAACACACAATTGTACACACAGTAGATGGCTTCAGCTCTGATGCACGTTCACAGCTACACCGGCGAGTGATCCCAAAGGTGAAACCACCGATCTATTAACTTAGCAGCATCGGAAAACAGAGAACCACAGCCGACTATACGTTTACTAATTCCCGCGGGCTAAAAATAAAACGTAAAACCCTCCAAATATCGTGACTTTGTTGTCTATAGATGCTGCAGACGGCTGACGTCACTCTACCCATTTCTACATTTGGTCACAAAGTTGAAAACGTCACGCCAGTTGGAGATTTTCCAGGACATAGCCCGCAGGCCTAATAAAACTTTAGTTTGCTGTGCAGTAAGCGTTGATGTAAACATGACCGCACCTCACCTGAAACCGGAAGTTATCTTCTGGCAACAACCCGAAGTGTAAATCAGGCGAAGATAAACAAATAGTTATTGCTGCTTCTTGGACTTCAAATAAAAATGTTTTAAACTGTATAGATATGTGAACAAACCATTTTCAGCTTTCAAAGAGGGCTATAAAAATATGTATGGCTTTGATAACAGCGTATTCTTATTGAAAACATTGTTCGCCTTCATTTATTATTTGTTAATCTACGGAAACCGTTACTATGTTAGAGAAGCGTAAACTAAGAATTCAAAATACATCTTTGAGCTATTAAATTCATTACAACAAGAGTTTATGTGGAACGCAATCTGCGAGCAACATTATTATTAAATCCCCAACCAGCAACATTATTATTAAATCCCCAACCAGCAACATTATTATTAAATCCCCAACAAGCAACATTATTATTAAATCCTCCAACAAGCAACATTATTATTAAATCGCCAACCAGCAACATTATTATTAAAACCCCAACAAGCAACATTATTATTAAATCCCCCAACAACCAACATTATTATTAAATCCCCAACTAGCAACATTAGAATGGACCAATTCATAGGGGAGTGAACGATTCCAAGAAGAAGGTCCTACTCCATGTACTGGGTATAGGGTTCTTCATAATAGAGACCTCGTGTAAGCAGCGCATGGACAAGAATGACATTCCAACAACGTGCTCAGTTGCAAATAGTACGATCACTTAAGAGTTGACACGGTAAGGTACAGCAGGATAAGGTACAGCAGGGTAAGGTACAGCAGGATAAGGTACAGCAGGGTAAACAAGATGACACTAAATATTAAATTATTTTTGAGCGCACATAGGTCTAAAGAACACACACAGCTAGTAGCACAATATAGGAATAGATCCAAGGTGACTATACAGCAGGAGCAAATAAAGAAACAGTGGAAACCCTAGCAACCTGAAAACTGGTCCACACAAGGAGGCAGTCAAAGAAATCCTCAGTAAGAACATTGACCAACAAGACTAACGTGATCTCCAATCACATCAATAAATGACTAAAATCATAAAGAGTTTCACACACGAGACAAACTATGTAAAACCCCAAGTAATACAATAATCAACAAGACTACGGTGATCCCCGATCACAACAACAGGAGAACATAAACAAAGAGTGTTCACACAAGAGGTCATTTAACAAGTAAAAAAAAAAATCAATGAGCAACAAGTCCAAGGAACCCTCGAATCACATGTGTACAATGAAGAAATCGTCAACTCACTGTAAATAATTTCACACATAGATACAGCCTCGCAAATTCCAAGAGAACTCGAGAAAAGCATTTTCACTATCGCAGTTACGGTCCAATATAACCTGGAAGTCCCATTCTGAGGTTAAACAGACCGTGTCTCACTAATAACCAGGCTTAAGCCCAAAGAGTGAATTAATGAAAAAAGGCATTTTTATTGTCAATATTTAAAATGTAAAACAAATGTTGTCAAATGAGGACGCAGTTTGAACATTACAACAAATGACAGTTTCTAGTAGGATACAGTTTTATTTAAATCATCTGGCAGATACAATTTGTACTATATACCTTCTCTTTCTCACTAAATTTAAAAACAGTTTTGTTAATGATGCTACAAACTAGTATCTTACATCATTAGATAAGGATGAGAATTGCAAAAGTCACAGATATTTACATTTGCCTGGCAGGATAAAGTAATGACTCAGATAATCTGCAATAGTTACGTTAAGACAAGTCGTAATCTGAAAAGTTTGCACGGAAAGTTAAATTACTTTCTTCGACTTATATATCCCACAATTAATAGTTAGAACTTGATCAACTAAATTAACGGTTTTCAAAGTAATCCATTTAGGAGAAGGAGAAATTGAAAGCCCAGAGAATGGCTTCTCTTGGCTTCAAGTCACTTCTTGTGGTTGCTGTAATGTTAACAACAGGTAAGGAATTAATTTTAATATGGTTGAAAGTTGTATCATACTTTACTGTATATCTTTTGTGGAATGCCTCCTGTTTGGTGTTTGCTTCCTTGACAAGACTCAGCGCATAACGATATCAGTTTTACTGTATTCGTTTGATTATAAAATCGTGAAGTTCTTGTTCCTATGTATTTGAGACTCTGGGCTTGGGAGGACTATTGAATGTTCCCACAAGTTTCTGAGAGTTCATCTGCATAATCGTTGTCATTAATGCCTCAACATGTTGGTTTTCACTTAATTAATTCAATTATCATCCTATATTTCCTCTTATTTTTTTCTCTCCGGTTCTCCTTTGCTTTTTCCATACTGCTTCCAATGTTGCGGGTTAACGTGTAGGTATCTTTGGCTGCTTTCTGGTGTGTTTTCTTCTGTATCATGTTTTCTTCCTACATTACAAAGTTTGATTATGCTTTCCTTGATCAAGGGTTCTTTGTCCTTTACTGTTTGCTTAGAATTTCGGCATGTAATCAGTTTAATGACGAATTCTATCAGTTTTTCACCTTTCTCATTCCTTTTGTCCCATACTTTTTTCCTCGAATTCTCCGTTTTTTTCTTTAACTTTTCAATTGAAATCACCTTGAACTATTGTGGACTCACAGAATGTGTAATAAATGTCAAGTTAATCTGGATACAAAATGTGTAAACAGTTTCCTCTCTACTCTGTGTTGTTTGCACAAAACTTATACGAGACAAATATCTAGGGACCTGCCATTCATTTTGACTTAAAGGACATGACCTCATATCACCCAGAAATCTCACCAATTTTGTTATTTCTGAAGCCAATATTATACTTACTTTACTTTGGAGCTAAACGTATATAGAGTGAATCATATATTTATCCATGGTTTCTCTCCTATTTCACTGTATCTCATTTCACATAATCCAATAAAATTATTGCTTTCTTTTCACTTTTCAATTCCATAATAATAAATTTCACTTTCACTGGTATATGCTAACATTCAAAATTTACATTTTTCTTGTATCGCGCGTTTTTAATTTGATCACCAAAGTTTCCAACGTTCGGACATCACCTGTAGCTGATGCTCCCTACTAGACTAGTGGTCACTATAGCAATACTCCTAGGTTGTTGTTCATTTATAGACATTGTGGCGATATATATTATTGAGGACATGCAACAGTTATTTCCCCTTTCCATCGGTTAATTTTTCTAAGATTGTCTCAGCTAATACTGCCTTGTTCACCTGCTTCGAAGGGCAATTTGTTTGTGCATGCTTTGTGGGTGAGTGTGTGTTAGCAAAGACACCCTTTTTTATATCCCGGGTATGCTCAGAAAATATCAGCACACCCCTAGGTCGCGTATCAACTACGAGTACAACACCTCAACTCACTGTTTTATCAGAATTACATGAATGAAACAAATGGAACAGCGTTCATGTCAAACAACAGCAGGTCAAACAAAAGCAGGTCAAACAATAGCAGGTCAGAAACAGCAGGACAGCAACAGGTCAAAGATTTCAAGCAGCTTGGAATCACCTTAATTTAATATTTTCGATGTACAACACAGGCCAGATAGACAAAGTTGACCATCTTTAAGAAGATGTTACGCAACCGATCTTTGACAACGGAGGAAAGAAAGCAAAAAGAGATCGTCAGAATTATATGGAGCCAACATTCAAATAAGAAAGTGAATAACAATGGAATAAAAGACACTAATATTATTTGAGGACAGGGGGAGGGGCTGGTTGGTCTAGAGGTAAGACGTCGATCTTTGGCCAAGAAGGTCCCAGGTTCGATTGTACACAGACTATGAAAAATAAATAAAAATGTTTGTGCACTAGTCTCTGGATAGTGAGATCCGCTGTCTAGCCCATCGGAACACTTCGAAAAACAATATATCCCGTGTTCATTTAGCGCACGTTAAAGAACTCTTGCAAATGAAGTAGGAGAATATCTGCTTGTATGGCAGGGACACCTGAGCACACGGCTGTCGGTGTAAATAATAGGCAAAAGTGATATTCACGCAAACTTCACTCCCTAGGGACTTCACTAGTGATATCAAGCTGGGACTTCACTAGAGATATCAAGCTGGGACTTCACTAGTGATATCAAGCTGGGACTTCACTAGAGATATCAAGCTGGGACTTCGCTAGAGATATCAAGCTAGGACTTCACTAGAGATATCAAGCTGGGACTTCACTAGAGATATCAAGCTGGGACTTCGCTAGAGATATCAAGCTAGGACTTCGCTAGAGATATCAAGCTAGGACTTCACTAGAGATATCAAGCTGGGACTTCGCTAGAGATATAAAGCTGGGACTTCACTAGTGATATCAAGCTGGGATTTCACTAGAGATATCAAGCTGGGACTTCGCTAGAGATATCAAGCTGGGACTTCACTAAAGATATCAAGCTGGGACTTCACTAGATATATCAAGCTGGGACTTCACTAGTGATATCAAGCTGGGACTTCACTAGAGATATCAAGCTGGGACTTCAGTAGAGATACCAAGCTGGGACTTCACTAGAGATATCAAGCTGGGACTTCACTAGAGATATCAAGCTGGGACTTCACTAGTGATATCAAGCTGGGACTTCACTAGAGATATCAAGCTGGGACTTCACTAGAGATATCAAGCTGGACTTCACTAGTGATATCAAGCTGGGACTTCACTAGTGATATCAAGCTGGGCTTCGCCAGAGATATCAAGCTGGGACTTCGCTAGAGATATCAAGCTGGGACTTCGCTAGAGATATCAAGCTGGGACTTCGCTAGAGATATCAAGCTGGGACTTCGCTAGAGATATCAAGCTGGGACTTCGCTAGAGATATCAAGCTGGGACTTCGCTAGAGATATCAAGCTGGGACTTCGCTAGAGATATCAAGCTGGCATTTCACTAGAGATATCAAGCTGGGACTTCGCTAGAGATATCAAGCTGGGACTTCACTAAAGATATCAAGCTGGGACTTCACTAGATATATCAAGCTGGGACTTCGCTAGAGATGACCAAGATGGGACTTCACTAGAGATATCAAGCTGGGACCTCGCTAGAGATATCAAGCTGGGACTTCACTAGAGATATCAAGCTGGGACTTCGCTAGAGATATCAAGCTGGGACTTCACTAGAGATATCAAGCCGACGAACACAAACAAATAAACAAAACACTGGGGGTTATGTAAATTTAGTTTTAGAGAAGAATGTTCAGAATATCACAGATAGATAAATAAATTGACAAAGAACAAAGGGAACGGTCCAAAAGAGGTTAATTCCAAAGGCAATCTTATTATCCAAATTGTCTGAAAACAATCGTTACTTTTGTGTCCTGCAATGAGAATGGAATAGCTGGAATACTTACTGTAACATCATCATCATATATCACACTGACTAGCGTAGGCGATCATGTCCTTCCACAATTCTAGGTCAACAGTGCACCGTATCAACTCTGTTGTTGACTGTTTACCATTATGCGACATCATTCTAACTAATATTTTCGTCCTTGTCGTCCACGATCTCTTTTTCCTGGTGCTTTACCAGTTACAAATAAATTGTCCAACTTTCCTCTTTTCATGATGTCCCAGAAGAGTGTCGACTGTTTCTTTGTGATGTATTTTTATGAGCTCTCATTTTGTATTGGCCTTGTTGGCTTTGGGTTGTGACAACTTAGGAACAAATGTGGAAATTGGGAACAAATCAAAAATGAATATTCACCTCAATAGGAAAACTATTAAACGATGTAAAATGTTTAAATACCTGTGAATCACTACCGTTATCGTAGCTGTTACAGTAAGTTTTATGTTGAACCAATCATAATATCATGATATCAAGGTCTAGCAGATAGAGAAACTGCTGCTGCAAAGCTGTGGCAGATATTATTTCGATTATCGAATTATCAGTTAACCATGTCCGTGACGATGCATGGGCTGTCCAGCAGACAGTGTGGACGGTTAGAACGCATGTAGAATAAAACTGTGTGAGTTGTTCTCGGCTGCACAAACAGAAAGTACATGCATCAACTCACGTTTACTTGCCCCTGCATCTGTTACCTTTCAGCGTCGAGGGTAAATGACGTTCTCCGATCAAATGTATATAGTGTCAACTGAATAGTGCTCATCGAGATACCTGCCCTTGTTTAACCCATCGCCTTCAAGGTCTAGATTGTCCTACTCTATATCAAACATCAAGTGATATCTGTTAAATCTAGACTTGCTTCCCCAATACCAAATCTATATTATGTTATATGATGATAAGAAGCTAACAATTCACATAAATATATCTAACTTCATTGGAGTGTATGTTAAAAGAGCAATACAATGAAATATATTATGTAGAACATAATAATCAAGGATAGATTTAGAAACAATGTCGTACAAGCCAACACACACACACACACACCCAGTAGCTGATATTAACTCTGATAATGTTCATGTTATGGGGGCCTCGGTAGCCTCGTTGGGAAACCACCAGACTGCGCTACTAACGTTCGGACAACTCGTGTTCGATTCTCACTGGAAGCAGTGTGAGTTGTATTCGTGGTTGAAGAAATAAATACCCCTGCGGTGGACACACTCACTGGCAGAAATGGGTAGCAAGGTAGTACTCTGAGAAGGTGAGAAATGCTGCCTCGCTTTGTGAGTTTCGATGCGACACTATCCAGAACTCTCTAAACACTTCTAGATAGGCGGCCGAACACATATGGGTGAAAACTCGCCTGCTAAGACGCCGATTCAAGTCTCGTACTTTGCCGTTATCTTTATATCCCTGTTATGATAAAAATGAAAATACAACTAAAGAGAAAAGACAGAATAACACACAAATAATACCAGTGAACATAACAGCACTAAGTCACACAGCTATTCAACATACTTATACAATACAAGTAAAAAATGCATACCAAATATTGTAAAAGGAAGACATGGAGCAATACAGAAATTCCAAATAAAAAAAAAGTACCCCCGTCACGCCAAATGGCATATAAGGAACATGTTGTTAGTGACCATAAATTTTACAGACCTTCAGCACATGATTTTCGGGGTAATGTGGTCGGTATTACGCCCGTGCCGCTTTACTTTCCCAGAAAAAAATCCGGTACTCATTAAAGGCTGGGTGAACCGGAGCCGTCGGTTGGGATCGAACCCTACCTCTTGAGCTTTGTAGTCCAGTTCACTAACCACTGAACTATAGCAGAAATTCCAAATGCCAAGGCATAACAGAAAGCAAACAAGAAGCAAACATCTTACCTCAACAAGAAAAGATTAAGAAATAAAAATTTATGACAGAAGACACTTTCGAAAAAAATATATTAAAAAGCAGACTTAGGAAACTAGTCAATAAGCCAAAATAGATAACAAAATCCGTAATATGTGCAGACAAGTAAAAGAGGTCTGGCTCAATCAAAGATGTTAGTAAATAGAAACAATTGAAAAGAAACAAGATTTAAGAGTAATGCAAAGAAGAAATAAAAAAGAATGACCAAGAAGATTTTTTAAAAGTCATATATATATGGGATGTATTGTAAACAACAAAGGAGAAATGTAAACAAACAGTAAAGATATAATCAACAGATAGCGGAAATACATAGGAGAACTGTTTGAAGATGAAAGAGAGAAGAAACCAACCATAAGGTGTGTGTGAGTTTAGAAAAAAATAAAATTTGAAGTAGAGAAAGCAATAAATACAACCGAAAATGGAAAAGCTGTTGGGCCTCTCAGATTGAGATGATAAAAACCCTAGGAACTGTTGACATGTATATTATCACAGACATATAAAATGATATATACAACACAGAATACATACCATATGACTTTAAAACATTAATACTTATTGCATTACCCAAGAAGACCGGAGCTGTGGAGTGTAGTGACTATACAACAATAATGAGCCATATAAAAAAATATCTCGCTGAAAGTTACACAGGGAAGATTTCAAAATAAAATCAATATGGAATTAACAGAACAACAATTTAAATTTAGAAAGAACAGTGGGATAAGAGAACTCATCATCTGCATGAGAATATCTATGGACAAAAAATCATAGTAGTAAACATACCAATTTATGCATGTTAAATTGAGTAAGACGGAATCGATGTAAAGCACGTGGTCACAAGTTCTGCAAACTCGATGTCCACAACGAACAGTACCAAGGTTGTGGTTTGAGCGGGGGAGGCGGCTCGTGACAAGAATGTCTCTCAGACTCCTGTCGCGTTTGAAGGCGACCAAAGGAGGATCACTGACAAGTAGGCGGTAGTAGGATCTGATTGGAGAATGGAGCGATACCGGTTAAGGATCCTTACCGCAGCCAAGTTGTGAGGGTGGTAGGTGTGGGTAAATATAGTCCTATCAGAGGAACGGCGGGTGGATGGGGTGAGTACTACAGGACGGGAAATGTCGAGAGCTCGTTGGAAGGGAGATTGAAGAATCGAGTCAGGATAGAGACGAAGGATAAAGAATCGTAACATCAGGTGGGCATGTTGGGGAAATTCTTGATCATCCTGGCAGATACGATGAATAAAGGAGACTATGTAATGTAATCTCTGCAGTGAGATGGTTGAGACGAGGTGCAGAGAAGATAACAGTGGGCGTCTGTGGGTTTATAGAAGACATAAGTGTGGAGGCTGAAGGTACCAAGGGCGACGATCAGATCAAGAAAAGTGACGGACGAGGTAGAGATATGTGATGTAATTTGGATGGATTTATCAATTTAGGTGATGTCTCTCCACAACTTTCGATCTCGACAGTTATTTATCATTTCCGTTGTTGGACTTCCGTTTCCAAACATGGTGGAATGATGTCACGTTCGCTGGACCGCTACAGAAGTTGCATTAGGGAACTGATTTGCTTTGGTTCTACGGTGTAATTTTCTACGTCTGAGCTAATCAACTGTTCCTTGATCGAACTGTTAGCAAGGTTCGCCGATGATGACAGGTTGTACTCACCTCATTGTTCTTCATTGTCGAGTCAAAAGTTTGTGAGTACGACCTTCCCCTGCCTAGCGATATATGCGAATTACGTCAACACATCGTGTGATGTTCCAAAACCGTCGATGTAATTGTATGACGCCAAATTCTTGCATTGTACAACTCCTTGCTAAGCTCTGCTCAGTCTAGTCAGTAGCAGTTTTTGCTTTGGAAATTGTGCATCAGCTTTTCGTGTGCTGTTGGCTGCTTTTACTATAGCAACTGGGATATTGTGAGTGCAGCCATTGTTGTGTGAGCTACGTCATAAAGTTAGTTGTATAGCTCTAGGACGGTCGTACTCTAATCAATGAAAGACGGAGTGGGGTTTCGTACATGACTTGTCAGCATCGGTGAGACTCCCGGAAGTTCGTGATAGTTATGAGGGTCTTACAGTCTGTTGTTTGATGTATGTTGGTGATGGTCTAATCACGAACTAATTCTACATCAAGCTTGGGCAGATGGTGCTCGTAAACCTGGGAGGGCCGACCATCTAAGGGCAGAATCCTCCTACAGAAAAGACAATCTGCTGCCTTACAGGAAGACTGGGGACAATCAAAGGCTAAGGAAAGCAAACCTGAATAAAATGGTGGCTGAAATCGGATGCACTGGGCCAATGGCGCAGAACATAGTGCAACGTTTTAACAAGTAATCAATCAGACTGGATCTAACAGACTCTAATTATGATAGAAACTACCGCTGACCGGAAAGACTTCAAGAAACAGCTGAATATAATACACTGGAATGTGGAGGGCATATACCACAAAAAACAAGCTCTAACAATATAATACACTGGAATGTGGAGGGCATATACCACAAAAAACAAGCTCTAACAATATAATACACTGGAATGTGGAGGGCATATACCACAAAAAACAAGCTCTAACAATATAATACACTGGAATGTGGAAGGCATATACCACAAAAAAACAAGCTCTAACAATATAATACACTGGAATGTGGAGGGCATATACCACAAAAAACAAGCTCTAACAATATAATACACTGGAATGTGGAGGGCATATACCACAAAAAACAAGCTCTAACAATATAATACACTGGAATGTGGAGGGCATATACCACAAAAAAACAAGCTCTAACAATATAATACACTGGAATGCGGAGGGCATATACCACAAAAATCAAGCTCTAACAATCAGAATAGCAGAGGAGGAGATAGACGTTGCCTGCATCCGGGGAACTCATGTTAATCCTCAGCACAGATTTATGATCAGGGGCTACCAAACATTTAGACAAGACAGGGAAGGTTACACGGGTGCAATTCTTATACTTATTATAAATTCCATCCCACCTAAACTGATAGATGTAGTCACAAACGGAGAGGCAGAGATTATTGGTACAGACCTATACATTAATTCTGCTAGTATAAGGATATTTAATATATACTGTCCAAATGACAAATTACTGAAGCTGGAGTCAATGGAAATAACACCATCAAAGTGTCTGGTAGAAGGAGACTTTAACAGCCACTCTGAAAGATGGGGATATAAGGAGTCCAATGTGCGAGGTGAAGAAGTGGAAGAATCAGAAATAGACAACAACCTAATCCTCATAAACTCTAGGGAGGACCCCCCAACCTTCTACTCAAGAAGATGGAAAACAACTTCCACTTCCGACCTAGCATTTGCAACTGGAGAGATATCTATCAAAATAACCAGGAAAGTACTGAACCAACTTGGAGATAGTGACCATAGACCAGTCAAACTTTCAGCGGCACTTGCTCACAAACAGGAGTTGCAAATACCTCTTCCACGCTGGAACTATAAAAGAGCAGATTGGGCAAAGTTTGCAAGGCTCACTGATGCATATACTACGCCTATCAACACCTACGAAAAGAAGGTCAATAATATGATAGAGCGGTTAACAAATGGGATCCTGAGAGCTGCTAAAGAATCCATTCCTAGAGGAGCAAGAAGAAACTACAAGCCATAGTGGAGCAAGGAAATACAAAGACTAGAAGAGGAACTGTACTCTGCCAGAGAACTCGTTGAAACATCACATAGTACAGAGAGCAACATTGCCTACAAAACAGCCTCGGCCAAATACAGACGTGAGGTCATGATATCAACAAGACAGAGCTGGATAGACAAAACAGAGAGCCTTAACCTAGACAAAAATGGTCATAAACTATGGAAACTTGCGAAAGCTCTGAGCGACGAAAACAACTGCCGACCTCCAATATCATTAGCACACAATCAGAACATCTTCACGGGCAAAAGGGCAGCAAATCTACTGATAGAGACTTTAGTATTATACACATTAGTAGAATAAACATTCCAATAGACAAACAGAAAGCTGCAAGACGGGAAAACCAAGATGCAAAACACATGCCTTTAGCACCAGAAGAGCATCAGACGACCATCTTTACCCCAACTGAGTTAGATGTTGCCCTCAAAGGATTGAAGCTCAAAAGTTCCCCTGGTAAAGATGGAATCTCCAACGAAATGCTCATAAATCTGGGACAGAAAGCCAAGAGCCAGCTTCTAAGGATAATAAATGCTAGCTGGAAGAGAGGTCATGTACCGCCAATCTGGAAAGAAGCTATTATTGTGCCCAACCTCAAGGGTGGAAAAGACCCACTAGACCCAAGTAGCTATAGACCAATTAACCTACTGAGCTGCCTGAGTAAACTCATGGAAAGGCTGGTTAACAGAAGACTTATGTGGCATTTGGAGACAAAACAACAAATCGTACCACTACAAAGTGGCTTCCGTCAGCACAGATCAACTGAAGACCTGGTCACCTACATTGCACAGGAAATAGAGGATGCTCTACAAAAAAATAAACACACACTAGCAGTGTGGGTCGACATGGAGAAGGCTTTTGATAGGGTAAGGCGAAAGGGTTTAAAGAACAAGCTTTTTAGACTTGGCATCCAGGGTCGTTTATTCATTTGGGTCTCTCAATACATTCAGGATAGAATGGTCAGAGTACAAGTTCAAGGTCAACTAAGTAAGAAGGTCTCTATCGAACAAGGTGTCCCACAAGGCGGGGTCTTGTCCCCAACACTCTTTTTAATTTTCATAAATGACATCGTAATGGACACTCCACCCAGAATACACTCAGCAATATACGCAGATGATCTGGCGTTATGGGCTCGCAAGGAAAGTATGTCGGTGGCTGGACCCAGGATGCAAGATGCCCTAGGTGAACTTGAAAAATGGACGAACACCTGGTTCTTACCAATCAACGAAAAAAAAAACTACATTTCTAGATTATTTCTGATTGTCATTTTTGTGTTCTTCTGGTGTTGAGAGTGCAGCAGTTCTGCATGATGTACACTGAAGTCTGTCTAGATGCTCTGCAATCACATGTTGAGAAGTCAATGGGTCCTTGTGTTTATGTTTGCTCTGTAGTCACAGTAGCATATTAAAAACATATTTAAGCTGTCTTGTTCTAGCTCTTTATTTTTTCATGCATCTTTCACTCTACTATTTTACTAGCTTGTTTCAGGACTGTCGTTACTTATTTGAGACTCTGGGCTTGGTTGGACTATTGAAAGCTACCAAATGCTTTTGCGAGTGCATCTGCTTTATTGTTTCCAGTAATGCCATGTTTGTATTCACTACAGGTCTAGTTTTGTATTTTCTGACAGCGCTCATATGTTGTTCCTTTTTTCCTGCATATGTCTGTCCTATATCAGGCCTTACCTTGCTTGTATGACTGACCATACGCCCATAAATATGACAACACATTGATTAATATCGACAGAATTGTGAAATTAGAAAAAAAACATAAGGGAATAAAGTACAAGAGGAATGTTACATCTATAATATCAACCTGCATGCATCTCTTTATATATTGACAAGGAATGAACCCCCTACCTACATTGTGTGTTGCGAGATAGATTCTACCACTTACTGGTGAGTACGATCACGACCGAAAGATGTGTCCTTCAATTTTTCAACATTTCTTTCTTTTTCTCTGTTGTACATCTTTCACCACAAATAAATATCAATTTTCTATCATTTCCACAGTTAGAAGTCAGCAAGCAATGGTTGTACCAAATATAATAACACCTGGAGAACCATTCACTGTGTACTGTGGTTCAAGTTATTTGATGAATCCAGAAACAAACGCCGGATATATTGAACGGTTGCAAATCGCAAGGAATCTGTCCACAAACTATAATGTTGGATATGAAATAGTGCGATACAAATCTTTTGTACCTCCAAA
Organism: Megaustenia siamemsis; assembly: GCA_032433765.1. Classification (NCBI taxonomy): domain Eukaryota; kingdom Metazoa; phylum Mollusca; class Gastropoda; order Stylommatophora; family Ariophantidae; genus Megaustenia; species Megaustenia siamemsis. The sequence continues at coordinate 19,487,286 of JAVIAB010000126.1, forward strand.
TACCCTTGATGCACCGGAGGTAATTTACTTTTCCTTTAACTTTACTTTTTAGTTAGTGGACATACTAATGTTATGTTTTATTCATTTCTTTTAAATTACTGACTCCAATAATGTATTCACCTACATTAATTATATGTTTGCCATTTCAGACACCTTAACGGAAAAATTTTCCCTTAAAAATGTGGAAGCAGCCATGACGAATGGAAGTTAATTCTAGACAATTTGACAACAGGTAAAAATCTTCCGTGGCCACAGAAATGTGGTTCTACAAAAAGTTGACAACACCAGAACATCTTTGAAAAGAGTTTCGACGATCTAAATGAGGCCATTTAAAAATGAGAGTGAGTTATTGGATCAAATAGTCGTTTTTTTTACAGTATAAATCAGCAGAAGGTTGGAACATTCTATAACAAATGAAAATTTGAAGGAAATAAGATAGAAATGAAAATGTAGAGAGACGGTATGAGTCAACTAAAGACATAAGAATTAAACAGTGTGAAGTCAAAATCAAAATGATAACTGAAACTATAGAGGCGATATGTTCTCATGAAACACAATCAGCTGTACTAACCAGCAAGGCACCTGATGATTCTGCTGACGAGCTCTGATCCCACAGATAAGATCAACCACTTGGAAAAGAAAGATGTTCTCCTCCACACCTAGCACATAGAGTTGAACATTTACTTGTGTTCAGTTTTGTGAGATCTTGTTTTATCGGGAAACAGAACAGGTTTAATTTGCTTGTTTATTTTTCCCTGCACTTGATAATGTTAGGAAGGCACATTGTCTATAAACTGTTGCAGCTTGCTGGCCATACATACTTCTAATCAGGCCTCGCAATCGACCATATCTTACTTGTGCCGAATTTGACAGCCGATTCTCATTCATGCATCAATCATTGACAGCAATATAGGTTGGGATCAATCATGCAGAGAAATCTGGCTCCAGAAATGTCGTGTTGCGTATTAGGAATATGAGAGCAACACATATAATTATTATAATTCATCCAAACTTGTATGATTGAGGTATTTAAGTATCTCGACAGATTGTGTTCATAAGAAAGAAATAGCGAACCTTCAGCACAGGCGAACCATCATCAAAGGTCTTGGTTGTGTTTACAGTGTCTGATGTATAAAACATTACAGCTCCCGTTGTTTTATAACGTCGATGTAACATTTCAGCAAAATCAAAACTGTAGAACTAATCTGTAACTCACTGTTGGATGCATTCTTGTTTTGAGACTCTTGTAGGTCTTGGTTTTCCTTTTGTTTATAGACAAGTACGCAAGACAATTACATAAAACCGTGTCCTTCTCTACAAAGACATTCCGATACTTTCCTTAATAAACCATTCAATCTTCGAGAAAACCATTGACAAATGTAAAAAGATCTTATCCTTCTTTTTGACCTCAAGATGCTAGTCCTGTTTGTAGAGACGCGGTACAAAACGACATTAATGTGTTGTTTGGAATATCGCTGTGCCTAGTTGATCGAACTTACATCTCCATCTATAGTTAGCCTGAGCTCTGTTGTTGAGTGATGTGAAACGAAGATGACTACTGTTTCCCCTTATCCCTGATTGCATTTCGTTTTTTTCATTAACCCTGTTTCCACTGAAATGGGTTTCCACTAGCCCTTGACCCGTTGACCCATGTACCTTTAACCTCTTTTTCCAATGACCCCTGTTTCCAATTACCCCTGTTTCCAATAACCCTGTTCCAATGCCCCTATTTCTAATTACCCCTGTTTCCAAAGACCACTGTTTCCAATTACCCCTGTTTCGATTTGTCCCTGCCTGCATGTACATAATGTTTCGTTTACCATTATTTTCATTAACCCCTGTTCCATCAAAACGTGTTTCTACTGACTTCTCTTTCCTCTGACCTTTATTTCCACTGACTTCTCTTCACACTGATCTCTCTTTCCACTGACTTCTCTTTTCACTGACATCTCTTCAAATTGACCTCTCTTTTCACTGACTTCTCTTCAAATTGACCTCTCTTTTCACTGACTTCTCTTTCCACTGAGCTATCTTTCCACTGACCTCTCTTTCCACTGACTTCTCTTTCCACTGACCTATCTTTCCACTGACCTATCTTTCCACTGACTTCTCCTTCCACTGACCTATCCTTCCACTGACTTCTCCTCGCACTGACCTTTTTTTCCACCGACTTCTCTTTCCACTGACCTCTCTTTCAGCTGACCTATCTTTCCACTGACCTATCTTGCCTCTAACTACTCTTTTCACTGACCTCTCTTTCCACTGACCTCTCTTTGTACTTACCACTGTTTCCATTGATCCGTGTTTCCGCTAAACCCTGATCCATTGACCTCTCGTCCTTTAACCCGTTTCCAATGACCCATGTTTCCATTTAACATTTTTTTCAATGACCCCTGTTTCTACTGAACACTGTCACCATTGACCATTCTTTCCTTTAACCCATGTTGCCACTGAATTATGTTTCCAATTACGGCCTGATTCTATTGGTCCCTGTTTCCATTGACCCCTGTCTTTCCACTGACCTCTCTTTCCACTTACCACTGTTTCCATTGACCTCTCGTCCTTTAACCTTTTTCCAATGACCCATGTTTCCATTTAACATTTTTTTCAATGACCCCTGTTTCCACTGACATCTGTTTCCATTGACCCCTGTTACCACTAACCTCTCTTTCCACTGACCCCTGTTTCCACTTACCCCTGTTGACACTGAACCCCGTTTCCATTGACCCCTGTACCCAATTATCCCTGTTGCCACTGACCCCTGTTGCAATTGATCCCTGTTTCCATTAACCCCTGTTTGCATTGACCCCTGTTTTCAATTATCCCTGTTGCCACTGACCCCTGTTTGCATTGACCCCTGTTTCCATTAACCCCTTTTTTCAATGATCCCTGTTTCCACTGACCCCTGTTTCCATTGACCCCTGTTTCCATTGATCCATTTTGCCATTGACCTTCTATTATCATTGACCTCAAAATACATGATCGAGTACCTGATCATACCGGAGCAGGACAATAAAACGGAGGTAATCGTCCAAATAGAAAAAGTTAACGGACCTTTTACAGTCGACATAGTAGCCCTTATACCACTGCCTTTTGAAAATTTCACAAACACAAAAAAGTTAAATTCCAAGAATCTTTCATAAACAATAACAAGTTTTCTGAAATTACATTTGGGTTTTCCACCAGAGTTAAGAAGATTGTGAGCTGTGTAGAGATACGTGATACGTGGGTAATGGAAGAGATAAGAATGACAATCTACATTATATGAGCTTAATGATATTCTTCTTCTACTTCTTTCTTTACATATTTTTTCTTTCTGCCCGAAGGAAAATATAATTTTGGACTCCGCTACTGTTTATGTTGCCCAGCGTTTCTAATATTCCATCAATCCATCTTTTATCGTAGTCGACACTTGAATGTGAAGTTCATGCATTGTTTATTAAGGGTTCGTTGTGTTGTGTTTTAATCTTTTTGGCATATCACGTGACCAAACCATTTATCTGTTGCTTCCTTATTCATTCTGTGGCGATAATTATTCGTAGATTTTTTTCCTATGTTTTTTTTATTTTTGACTCTAATTCTCATGTTGTTTCCTCTCATTCGTCTAAGACATTTCATCTCGGTAGAGGTAATTGTTCTTACTTTCCTTGAGCCTAGAGTCCAGATCTGGCATTGGTAGCACACAGTTGGGATGACGATTGAGCTTATTGGTGCTGGTGTCAATACGAAGATTGCGACAAAACCAAAGATAGCTGCTCTCTATTATATGTTTTGACATCCCTGATTACAAAAATTGTTATCTTGCACTGTCTATAGAGAGTATTACACGACAAGACCATTTTTTTGGTAATCCGCAGGGGAGAAGACGAAGAAAAAAGTCAAAATATACTTAGAGACGACAGGTGAAAGCATAGATGAAGAGGATGATGAAAACCTGAAAAGATCTTAACAGAATATAGAGCAAAAGGACGGCTTGGAAAGTGTTTGTTGCTTTGCTCCACAGAGAGCTGCATGGAAGAAACAATAGCAGACTATCAATAGAATGTATTATCTTGTGTTTATTATTTCTATCTATTTATTTCTGTTTAGAGCATTCCTGCTGGAAGAGACTGGAAGACCACTTGTAGTGGAGGCAATAATGGTACAAACAACATCAACACAATGAAATGTGTGTTGGAAGTTTGTGACACAACGTTTAATGATACTGGGATCTACTACTGTCGAATTGTTTACATCTCTCCTAAAGGTAGAGAAAAACATGCTGAAAGATCTGTTAATGTAACAGTTAGAGCCCCTAGTAAGTACTAGAAAATATCTTATCATACCCTTTATCATCATCTCTCCTATTTTTGTGGCAAAGTCCGAACAGTAAATGTTTGTAACTCTTGTAACGTCTAGTAAATCAGCAGCAAAGTTCAACCACTTCGTACTGTCTGTGGCAACTTTTTACTGTGTGCCCTATGTCTGGCATATACTTTCCATCTCTGTTTACACTGTCTTCCGTTAGGTTTACTTTTCTTTGATTCCATCCGTTCTCTCTGCCCTGCCTTTATTCTCCTACCCTACAGACCCAGGGTCAGCCTGAGCACACGACTGCCGGTATGAGGAATAGGAACAAATGATATCCACGCAAAATTCAGTCTCGAGACTTCGCTAGATATACCAAGCTGACGAACACAGTCAAAGAAACAAAACATTGAAGGTTAAGTAAATTTAGTTTTGGAGAAGAATGTTGAGAGTACCACGGATAGATAAATAAATTGACAAAGAACAAAGTGAACGTTCTAAATGAGGTCAAATCAAAATGAAATCTTATTGCCGTAATTGTCTGAAAACAATTTCTTTTGTGTCCTGCAATGAGTCAGGAATAGCTGGAGCACAAACTGTAACATCATCATCATATATCACACTGGCTAGCGGAGGCGATCATGTCCTTCCACAATTCTAGGTCAACAGTGGACCACATCAACTCTGTTGTTGACTGTTTACCATGATGCGACAGCATTCTAACTAGAATTTTCTTCCTTGTCGTCCACGATCTCTTTCTCCTGGTACTTTACCAGTTGCGACTAAATTGTCCAATTTTCCTCTTTTCATGATGTCCCAGAAGAGTGTCGACTCTTTCGTTATGATATATTTTTAGGAGCTCTCATTTTGTGTTGGCCGCGTTGACTTTGGTCTACGACAACTTTGGAACAAATGTGGAAACAACTAAAATAAATAAAATAAAAACAGAAGAAAGAATTATAGTTTTAAATTAAGAGCAGTAATTATAAGCCACTAAAATGATAGATAATGAGGGGAGACATGATTAACTGATAATGATGAATGCATCTGTTAAGGATAAAGGGAAAGAGAGAAAAGAACCCTGTTAGACGTCGAGCGCCATGTTTAAAAAATATCATGTATTTTTCAATACCCGATATTTTATTTTCTAATGCGGATAGCACAACAGGCCGCATAAATTACACATCAACTCAGGCATTAGTAACTTTAACAAATCAAACAAGAAAGTTCGCCTAAATAAGGAAACTGTTAAACGATGTAAAATATTGAAATACCTGTGAATTAATACCGTTAACGTAGCTGTTACAGTAAGTATCATGTTGAACCACTCATAATATTGTGATATCAATGTCTAACGACTGTAGAAAGTTCGGTTGCACAGCTATGTAGACATTATTTCGACTATTAATAGACATTATTTCGACTATTAAATCATCAGATAATCATGGCTGTGGGTTGTCCAGCAGACAGTGTGGACGGTTAGAAGGCATGTAGAAAGAAACAGTGTGAGCAGTTCTCGGCTGCACAAACAGAAAGTACATGCATCAACTCACGTTTACTTGACTCTGCTTCTATTACCTTTCAGCGTCGAGGGTAAATGGCGTTCTCTGATCTACTTTATGTTGTGTCCACTGACTAGCAGTCTTCAAGACGTCTGCCCTTGCTTAATCCATCTCCTTCAAGATCTACATTTTCCCTCTCTTCATCTTATCGTCGTCATCAAGTACCGGGTCTGTTGGCGTAGGTGATCATGTCTCGCCACAACTTTCGATCTCGACAGTTATTTATCATTTCTGTAATTGACCTTCTGCCAAGCCATTCTCTTAAGTTGATTGTTTCTTTTCTCTTTGTTTCCTTATATCTATTCGCCCCTCAATTTTCTCAGTTGTTACACTATATTCCAGCTGTTCTCTTCTCAGTACATGGCCAAAGAATAATGATTGTTTCTTCCTAATACTGGAAATTCGTTTAATTTTTGCTTTGGCCTTTTTCAGAACGTTTTCATTACTATTCTTAGCTTTTCATTGTATTCTTAATATTCTTCTGTAAAACCAAATTCCAGTGATTTTCTTGTCTACTGTCCTATTGTCCATAATTCACATTTATATGTTCAGCTTGACACTACATAACATTTAAGAACTCTTCTTCATCTTATATCAACTATTATCTATCGAATCTAGACTTGTTTCCCATTACCAAATCTATGTTATGGTATATGATGATCTCTCTCTCTCTCTCTCTCTCTCTCTCTCTCTCTCTCACACACACACACTCTGCGATCTGGACTCAACCAGAGTAGGATTCCAGACTCTCACATGAAGTAAGCTGTCAGGTTAAGTGTGTTGATCGCCCCCACAGACAGATCATCACAATTAGTGTCTGCCAGATCCACTCTGATTGAATACCCGTTAAAACGTTGCACTGTGTTCTGCGCCAGTGGCCCAGTGCATCCGATTTCAGCCAGCATTTTATTCAGGTTAGCTTTCCTTAGCCTTTGATTGTTCCCAATCTTACTGCAAGGCAGCAAATTGTCTTTTCTGCAGGGGGATTCTGCCCTTAGATGGTCGGCCCTCCCAGGTTTACGAGCACTATCTGCCCGAGTCACTAGAGGTGACTAACACAGACATGCACACACAAAGATATGAGATGTGATTAACACAGACATTCACACAGTGATACGAGGCATGACTAATACTGAAACACATCAAGATATGAGATATGACTAAGATAGGCATACACGCAAAGATATGACACATGACTAATATAGACATGCACACAAAGATTTGAAATATGACTAACATAGATATGCACACACAAAGATATGACACATGCCTAACATAGATATGCACACAAAGATATGTGATATAAGTGACATAGATATGCACACACAAAGATATGACACATGACTAACGTAGACAGGCACACAAAGATATGAGATATGACTGACATAGACATGCACACACACACAAAGATATGAGATGTGACTAACATAGCCAGGCACACCCAAAGATATGAGATATGACTAACATAAACATGCACACAAAGATATGAGATATCACTAACCCAGACATGCACTCACAAAGATATGACACATGGCTAACACAGATACACACTAAAATATGAGATATGACTAAACACAGACACACATAAAGATATGAGACATGATTAACACGGACACACCAGGATATGAGATATGACTAACATGACACACACCAAGATATTAGACATGGCTAGCACACACATTCACACACACACATTCACAAGCTAAGATATGAGCCATGGCTAGCACAGAAACACATTAAGATATGAGCCATGTCTAGCACGGATATACACTAAGATATGAGCCATGGACAGCACATACACCCATTAAATATCAGCCATGGCTATCGCAGACACCCACTAAGATATGAGCTACAACTAGCACGGATATATACTGAGAGTAGAACCATGGCACAATTCAAGAGAAGCAGAAAAGGAGGTAGAAGAGCAGCGATCGCGAAAGGTATCCATATTCTTGGGTTTATTGTAGTCGGCAGACTCTTCTTAACGCGGGAATCATTGACATACGAGACGCAGGCCCGGGTTAACTGTTCACAGGTTACGTTCAAACAGTTGTACGGAGATTTGAGAGTGCAGTCTGATTAGTAGTACGTTTCCTTGCACGTACAGTCTGCACTTTCCGGGTCACATATGATGTCACAGCCATCAGAACACGTCTGTTTGCACTGTAGCCCAAAATTACCATCGGGACAAGTGTCATTACAGATATAGCCAGGATGTTTGCATTGTAGGCATTTTCCAGATTTTTTCTCACATAAAGGACAGACACTGAGACAAGACCTGGAGCAGTCGTGTCCATAGATCCCATGTCAACAGTTGCCGTGACACGTTCCGATGATGACGTTGCAGCCTTTGCTACACCCACTACACACTTCACAAAACGACCCAGAATGCCTGTCCAGATAATAAGTAAAGTACCCCCGTCACGCCAAGTGGCGTATAGGGAATATGGTGTTAGTGACCCTATATTTTACAGACCTTCAGCGCATGATTTTTGGGGTAATGTGGTCAGTATTACGCCCGTGCTGCTTTACTTTCCCAGAAAAAAATCCGGTACCCATTTAAGGCTGGGTGAACCCGGAAGCCGTCGGTTGGGATCGAACCCTACCCCTTGTCCGTGGTAGTCCAGTTCACTAACCACTGAGCTATCGCGGCTCCCTTGTCCAGATAATAGGTGTCTGTAAATGTTTGCACCTCACACAGCGTCAGTGCACTGTCGGCCTGCGAAATGGTCGGTGAGAACTCAATCTTAATGTGTGCCATTGGCGTTTGTGTGGTGACTACAATAGTGTTCACAGAAACATTAGAGTATGATATATCATTATACTGGAACGCTACGCCGCCATTGTCAGAGAAAGAGTTTAGAGTGGCATTCTTTACCCGAATCATAGTGCTAGCTCGATGATAGATTCGAATGGTGTGAATCTTCTAGGGCGTGGCAAAGTTTAGATACCAGTAAACAGGATTGATTCCACTTCTCAATTTTGTGTGTCTGCAGTCATTGACATAGAGATTGGTCTTTGTTTTGCCATTATTAGCGGCCTCTGTCCACATTTTCCTCCTGTATAAAAAAAATGTAAAGTACCCCCGTCACGCCGAGTGGCGTATAGGGAAATATGCTGTTAGTGACCCTATATTTTACAGACTTTCAGCACATGATTTTTGGGGTAATGTGGTCGGTATTACGCCGTGCTGCTTTACTTTCCCAGAAAAAAATCCGGTACCCATTTAAGGCTGGGTGAACCCGGAAGCCGTCTGTTGTGATCGAACCCTACCCCTTGTCCTTAGTAGTCCAGATCACTAACCACTGAAATATCGCGGCACGACCCCCGCCACTGTAGATGGAGCAGATATTTGCAACTATCGTCCCTTCAATCCGTAACTTTTTGATCAGACCAGCCCCAGAGCAAAAGACATCAATCTCGTGCTGACTAACTACAAACCTTGATTCATTGTTACAAGAGGCAGAACCATTTAGTTTTACCGTGAAACTATCCGGATATGTTAAGTCATTCACATAAATCCTAAACCAGGAGAACGGCAAAGATTGATTGAGAGTTGCCTCAAATGATGTAGAATTTGTGTCCGGATTACATGCGGTGTTATTGTTATCAAACAGGAAAGTAGGTTCACATTTTTCGGCGTATCTGTACACGAGATCCAAGTACTGATACTGGGGTCCGAAATATTCGTACTGACAACTGTCATTGTTTGGGCATGTCCCTGTAGTTTTGTCACAAACTGAGTCATTATAGCAGTGACATTGTAACGTACAATTTGCCCCAAACCAACCGTCTGCACAAGTTAGGTCATTAGCTTCCAAGGCCGTGAACGAAGCCAGCAGAATAAAGACTTGATCTACAGCGATGGTTAACGAACTGTGTACAAACATTTATTATTAAACCCGTGATTACATTTATAAAAAATCCTGATGTTCTCTAATAGAATGAGACAATACGTTGGAGACAAGCAATGTCAACATTGTTTGCATCATGGCTCGAACGCAAGCGTCCATCTTGGTGCAACATATAGACAACAGAGCAATACAGTGAATTATATTATTTAGAACATAATGATGGACAGACTTAGAAACAGCGTCGTACAAGCCAGCACCCACCCTGTAGCTGATATGCACTCATATCATCATCATCATCATCATCAAGTGCCTTCTCCGCAACGATGGTTGGCTACCTTGGAGCGCCTTGGACTGCCTCTACCTTTTTTACATTGTATTTTTCCCTCCAGGATTACTTTTAGAAGACTGTTGTGTCTTTTAACATGGCCCAAAAATCGCATTTGTCTTGTTTGAATTGTGGTTAGTAGTTTTTCATTTTTAGTTGTTTTAAAACTTCATCGTTTGTTTTCTTTTCCGTCCATCCAATTCTACCTATTCTTCTATATATTCGCATCTCAAATGCTTCAATTCTCTGTTCTTTTCTTGTATATTGTCCATGTTTCTGCACCATATAGGAATATTGAGAAGATGTAACATTTTGCTATTCTTAGTTTTAGCCCTGCTGTTATTTGTTTTGATGTTAGTATGTTCTTCATGACATTAAAATTACTTTTTGCCATTCCTATTCTTTTGTTTATTTCAGTTGTACATTTTCCATCACTGGTTATAGTATGTCCAAGGTAGTTGTAGTTTTGAACTGTCTCCAGGTCTATTCCGTCAATTTTGATATCCACTTGTGGGTTTTGAGTATTTTCTTTGTTTATGATCATAGTTTTAGTCTTTTTGATATTCATATCTAGCCCATATTTTTTGCTTGTCATTATTATTCCATTAAGTAAATGTTGTAGATCTTTAGGAATTCCTGCTAGTAGTACAGTATCGTCAGAATATCTTAGGTTATTGATTATCTTTCCATTAATTTGAATTTGTAGGCCTGGCATCTCTATGATGTTTTTAAAGATTTGCCCGGTGTATAGATTGAGCAAGCTTGGTGATAGGATGCATCCCTGTCTTACTCCTCTTTTAATATCAATGGGTGTAGAGTTCTCCTTGTTATATTTTATTATTGCTGTTTGCTCCCAGTATAGATTACATATTAGTCGCATGTCCATGTCATCTAGATGTATCTCTTTTAGGCATTCTATAAGTTGTTTGTGGTGTACTCTATCAAAAGCGTTGGTGTATCTATGAAGCAGGCATATTTTGGTTTATTTCTTTCTGTGTACTTTTCGATTAATGTTCTCATGCAGAATATGGCTTCTTTTGTCCCGCTATTTTTCCTAAATTCAAATTGCTGATCATCTAATTCTGTAATGATTTTAATCTGAATCCTTCCTTGTATAACTTTTAGCAAGATTTTTGTACCATGGCTCATTAGGCTTATTGTTCTAAAGTCACTGCATTCAACGGCACCATTCTTTTTAGGCAATGCAATGAAAGGTGATGTTTTTAGTCCATTTTGATATGTATCCTGTATGGTATATGTCGTTGCATATGTTTGTAATCACTTCAATGCCAAAATCTTCAAGTGCCTGGATCATCTCTCTCTGTATGCTGCCAGGTCCTGCTGCTTTTCCCTTTTTCATTGTTTTTATAGCTTTTTCCACCTCATATTTTAAGATTTTATAGCCTGATGTACATTTTATAACTGGTTTCTTGTCCCTTTAATCATGAAATAGTTATGTTATATATTCCTGTCATCTATCTATAATATCTTTATTGTCTGTTAGCATTTTTCCTTTTTTTGTCTGCAATGCATCCACCTTCTGTGGCTTTTTTTTATTTGTATTATTGTATTAGTCATTCTCTTTATTTCTGTGTGCATTCCTCTTAAGTTTTGTTTGCTTTCAATAGTTTCTATTTCTATACATTTTTGGCTGAGCCAGTCTTCTTTTGCCTTTTTGCACATTTTGCGTATTTCATTATCTATGTTATTGTATTGGGCAGTGTTCTTCGCTTGTCTCCTTTCTTCCATTTTTCTAAGATGGTGTTAGTTATCCATTTTTGTTTTTTTTTTTGTTCTTTTCTCTTTTGGGTAAGGTGTCGCAGGTTTCTTGTATGCTTTTCTTTATGCATTGCCATTTGGTTGTTACTTTTACATCAGGGTTTTCTCTTCTGTATTGTTCAAACTTCCTTCTTCTAGCAGCTTCTGGTATGTGTTCTTTACTTGTATTGTATAGGTATTTTTAATATCTTTTTGATTTAAAGCTGTTATAACTAGTGGATTTGTTGATGAATTATACTTTTGCTTGTTTTTCTTTAGTTTGATTTTCATTTTAATCATTATAGGATTGTGATCTGAATTAATATATGCTCCTGGGTAGGTTTTGACTGTCTTTACGCTGTTACAGAACCTTTGTTTTATCATTATGTAATCTATTTGATTCCTCTTCTTATCTCCAGGAATTTTCAATGTGTATAGTTTCCTTTTCTCTTGCTCAAAGTAGGTATTACATATTATCAGCCTGTTTTCTTCACAGAATTGTATTAATCTTTCTCCTCCGTCATTTCTTTTTCCTAAACCATGATTTCCTATAATGACTTATATCTACCTTTTCCTACTTTAGCATTCACGTCACCCATTACAATCAAGATGTCTGAAGATTTCACTTGCTTCATAACTTTATTTAGGTCTTCATAGAATGCCTCTATTTGTTCATCTGTGTAGTCTTGAGTAGGTGCATATGTCTGTATTATTGCTATGTCGAATGGTTTTGCTTTCAACTTGACTATAGCTTGTTTCATAACTCGTGCCCAAATTTTAAAATCGATAGCTTTTTAACCGCTTGTTGTAAGTTGTTCAAAATTTGCATGTAAAATTATAATGATTAGATCCCAACAGGGAATTAATTTCATTAAAAGAAAACATTTGGTTATTATTGTTGCTTATTTGATTTATATAAATTTATAACGACCCATTGATGTAGTCAAAACTTAATGTTTACAGTATTTTAAGTTAAAAATAGCGAGTAAAAATCCATACATGGTAAAATTGACGTGTTTGCACGCTTTCACAGTGGTTTTTTGACACAATGAGACACTTGTAAAAAACACGAGAAATTGTGTGTTCCATTTCCGTTCATTCTTAGGTGGAGACGTGGAACCAAAACATTTATCATGAGTCTTAAAATGAAATTCTGCAGTTTACAAAACATCGCAATAAAAATGTATGACTATTTTTGCAAAGAGGCTAAACGAGGAAGATTATTTCATTCTTTAGAAAACCCTGAGAATAGGACAAGACACATTTTGGATTTATCTAAACGGTCATTTAATCGCTGGATTCCAGCACGTGACCGTCAATGTTCAAAATATACAAAATCACAAGGAAAGAGCAAAAATGTTGGATAATTTCGACAGTGAACTTATTAGAAGTGAAATTTGCAAAATGTTGGGTATGAATGAAACTGTTACAATAAGAAAATTAAAAGTTTCGCTGAAAAAGAACAACAGTATTGAAATATCAAAGTCTACATTATGGAGGAATGTGAGAGCTGCAGGCTTTACATTCAGAAAGTATTCCAATGGACGAAACATCATCTGTGAGAAGCCACATATAGTAGTCATGAGAAGCAAGTACTTACGTGAAGTAAAAGAGGTGCGCAAGCAAGGTTATGATATTGTGTACTTGGATGAAACATGGATCAATGCTCACCACACTAACCAAAGGGAATGGCAGTCATCAGATGGAAAGATTAAGAGATTAATACCTAGCAGCAAAGGACAGCGCTTGATAATTGCTCATGCAGGTAGTCGACAACATGGACTAATACAGAATGCAGAGCTCATTTTTCTTTCAAAATCCATAGACAATCGGGATTATCACTCTGAGATTAATGGTCACATATTTAGACATTGGATTGAAAATTCTGTTCTCCCATCACTAGATCGACCATCTTGCCTAAAATGAACAATGCAGCGTACCACAACATTGTTGCACTTGAAGATAAAGTCCCGACGTCATCCAGTACAAAAGATGCTATTAAGATATGGCTCACAAAGGAGCACATACAATTTAATAACATGTACTTAAAACCTGAATTACTATCTCTAGTAAAGCAAAAACAAAGGACAAAGATTTTTCAAATAGATAAGATTATCCAAGAGCACGGTCATATAAGTTTGAGACTGCCACCTTACCATGCTCATTTAAATCCAATAGAACTAATCTGGGCAAAATTAAAAGGACAAGTGGCAGATGAAAATACAACATTCAAAATATGCGATGTAAAGACTCTTGCTAATCTCGCTTTATTAAATATGGACAAAGATTATTGGGCTAAATGTGAAGACCACGTCTTAAAACAGGAAGAGGAATATTGGAAAAATGATGGTTTGTGGAATGTTCAACCCCAAACAGTTATTAATCTTTTAGACTCGTCTGATTCAGAATGAAGGTATATAGCCCTCACAATGTTGGCCCCTATATTACCTTAAATTAGTTCAACAAACGGTCCTTTTCAGGACCACACAACTATGAAAATTGGACATACAGGTATACCTTGATATTATCGTCCGTCCTCGAACTGAGAAGACAATAATTCTCCTGGTGTTTTTCCTTATTCAGTTATTTCCCCATTACGGCCACGCCTTTACCTAGTGAAAATTAATCATAGACCAGCAACTACGGCAATTTCTATTATTTAGGGGTTCACAATTTACAATTTTGACAAACATCAAAGAAATTCGCCGCTTTAAGAAAACTGCAGCTGCAAGATATTTGTTAAATATACATTTAAAGGGTCTTTTGCATTCTAATAACATTTGGAAAATTTCAGCAGTTTTTAACAAACGGTTACTGAGCAATAGCGTTTTGAAGTTGGGCACGTGATTTGAAACGAGCTATAGTTCAGTCTTTTCTAACAGCGCTCACATGTTGTTCCTTTTTTCCTTTGATATAGCTGTCCTATTTCAGGCTTTACATTGCTTGTATGCCTGACCTTGCATCGCTGATGATGACGACAAATTGACTAATAGCGACAGAATTATGAAATTAGAAACACATAAGGAGATTAAGTACAAGAGGAATGTGGCAACTAAGAGCGAAACTTTAGTATATAATCAGCGAGCTATAATAACTATCAGCCTGCAGATCTGATCTCTTTATTATCATCATGTACCATACCGATTGGCGTAGGCGATCATGTCTTTCCACAATCTTCTATCTACAGTGCATCGTATCAGTTCTGTTGTTGATTACCTTCCATGCCATGACACCAAGCTCTCCAGTATCTTCTCTCTTTGTCGTCCGCGATCTCTCTTTCCTTTTATTTTGCCAGTTGTAACCAAATATTCAAACTTTCCTCTTCTCATGATGTGCCCGCAAAATGTTGATTGTTTTTTCATGATGTTTTTAGGAGCTACATTTTTGTGTTGGCCTCTTTGAGGTCTTTTTAGCTGTCCAGGGAACTTTCAACATTCTTCTGAGAAATCCCATCTCTGTGGCCTCTAATCGTCTTTTCATTTGTTTGTCGACTATCCATAATTCGCTTCCATAGGTCAGAAATGGTTCTATATAGCACCGATGAACTCTCTTTCCCATTTCTAATGACATAGATTTGTTGCATAATATATTTTTCATTTTCTGAAATGCTATTTTGGCCTGAGCTATTCTACTTTTTATTTCCCTGGTGCATCTTCCATCCGATGTTATTATTGTACCCAAGTATTTGATGTGTTGCACTTGTTTCAAATTTGTCCTGTTTATTTTCATGCTACATGCTGGTGATGATTGTTTCTTCGATGTGACCATTACTTCTGTTTTCTTACTATTCAGACTGAGACCTTTCCTGTTGCTTTCTTTTACTATTATGTCTATCATTTCTTGTAGTTCATTCTCTATCTCCGCTATTAAGACTGTGTCTCCCGCATATCGTAAATTATTAAGTTGTGACCGTTGACTTCAATTCCTTTTTTGTCAACAATTGATCTCATAATATGTTCGCTGTAAAGTGAAAACAAATCCGGCGACAGAACAACATGTCTCTTTATATGGTTGCAAAAAATTAACCCCAACCTACATTGTGTGTTGCGAGGTCGATACTTCCACTTACTGGTGACTACAATCAAGATCGGAAGATGTTTCCTTCAGTTTTTCAACATTTCTTTTTTTTTCACTGTTGTACATATTTCACCAAAAACAAATAATTTTCTATCATTTCCACAGTTAGAAGTCCTCATGAAATGCTTGTACCAAGAACAGCACTCTCAGTTGGTCAGTCATTCACTGTGTACTGTGGTTCGATTTATTTGACGAATCCAATATTATATGCCAGATATATACAGATATTGTATATCTCAAGGAATCTGTCCACAAATTATAATGTTGGAGATGATATAGTGCAATACTCATCTCTTGTACCTCCAGGCGTCTATGATACCGCGAGGGTAATTTACCTTTTCTCACACTTAAGATTATGGATAGTGGACATGCTAATGTTATTTTTTTATTTTATTTTAAATGACTGACTCATTAATGGATTCACCAACATTAATTTTATGTCTGCCATTGCTGACACCCTAATGGAAGAGTTTTTTTTTTTTTTCCTGTGAAATGTGGAAACAGTCAACGATGATGGAAGTTAATTCTAGACAATATGACAACAGGTAAAAATCTTCCGTGGCCACAGAAATGTGGTTCTGCAGAAAGTTGGCAACACGAGTACACCTTTGAAGAGTGTTTCGACGATCTAAGTGAGGCCAATTAAAAAAGAAAGGTGAGTTATAGAATAAAATAGTCGTTTTTTATGGCAGAAATCATAAGACAAAGGCTGGAACATTCCGTAAGAAGTTGAAATTTGGAGGAAATAAGATGGAAAGGTAAACATAGAGAGACGGTACCATTCAACTAAAGACATAAGAAGTAAATAGTGTGAAGTCAAAATCAAAATGATAACTGAAACTATAGAGGCGATATGTTCTCATGAAACACAATCAATTGTACTAACCAGCACGGCATCTGATGATTCTGCTGACGAGCTCTGATCCCACAGATAAGATCAACCACTTGGAAAAGAAAGATGTTCTCCTCCACACCTAGCACATAGAGTTGAACATTTACTTGTGTTCAGTTTTGTGAGATCTTGTTTTAACAGGAAACATGTGATTGCTGACGGAAATTGTCTAAGTAAACGCTGGATGATGGTGATAAATCACAGGCAAGGTTCATCTCAGCAGAATCCAATGAAAACATATTTCATGGGTCTAGCTGTGTAGACATTGTTAGTGAAGCTAACAACAAGTTTTATTTGTTTCTTTATGTTTCCCTGCACTTGATAATGTTAGGAAGGCACATTGTCTAAAAACTGTTGTAGCTTGCTGGCCATACATATTTCTAATCAGGCCTCGTAATCGGCCACACCTTACTTGTGACGTACTTGACAGCCGATTCTCATTCATGTATCAATCATTGACAACAATAAAGATTGGGATCAATCATGCAGAGAGATCTGGCTCCAGAAACGTCGTGTTGCGTGTTAGAAATATGAGAGCAACATATATAATTATTATAATTCATCCAAACTTGTATGATTGATGTCTTTAAGTATCTCGCCAGGTTGTGTTCAGAAGAAAGAAATAGCGAACCTTCTGCACAGGTAAACCATCATCAAACGTCCTGGTTGTGTTTACAGTCTGTGCTGTATAAAACATTACAGCTCCCGTTGTTTTATAACGTCGATGAAACATTTCAACAAAATCAAAACTATAGAACTAATCTGTAACTCACTGTTGGATGCATTCTTGTTTTGAGACTCTTGTAGGTCTTGGTTTTCCTTTTGTTTATAGACAAGTACACAAGACAATTACATAAAACCGGTCCAACTCTACAAAAACATTTCGATCGTTTACTTAATAAACCGTTCATTCTCCGAGAACACCATTGGCAAGATCTTGTTTGTAGATACGCGGTATAAAACGACATTAATGTTTTGTTTAAAATATCGTCGTGCCCAATTGATCGCAGGACATCTCCAGCCATAGTTAGCATGAGCTCTATTGTTTGTGAGATTGAAATGAAAATGACCCCATTTTTCTTTTATCCCTGCTTACACTTACCTTTTTTTCCCATTTAATAATGTTTCCAAGGACGTATGTTCAATTAACACATGTTTCCACTGACCCTTGTTTCCACTGACCCCTGTTTCCACTGACCCCTGCTTCCACTGGCCCTTGTTCCATTGACCACTGGTCCTTAACCCCTATTTCCAATGACTCCTGTTTCTATTTAACAATGTTTCCATTGACCTCTGTTTCCAATGACTCCTGTTTCTATTTAACAATGTTTCCATTGACCTCTGTTTCCAATGACTCCTGTTTACACTTAACCCTGTTGCCACTTACCCCTGTTTTTGTGACCATGTTTTCATTGATTTCACTTTCCACTGACCCCTGTTGCCAATGACCCTATTGTCATTGACCCATGATCTCAAAGTACACGAGATCGCGTACCTGGTCAGACCGGAGCGGGATAATAAAACGGAGGTCATCGTCGAAATCGAAAAAAATTAACGAACCTTTCACAGTCGATATAGTAACCTCCATGCCACTGGCTTTTGAAAATTTCACAAACAGAAGAGTAAAATTCCTAGAATCTTTCATAAAAAAATAACAGGTTTTCTGAAAATATCTTTGGTGTTTGTATCAGTTTTATAAATTTTGTGAGCTGTGGAGATACTTGTGCGTAATAATGGAAAAGAAAAAAGTTAATGTATGAGCTTAATGATATTCTCCATCTACTTTTCATACACATTTTTTATTCAGCGCGAGGGGAAATATAATTCTGGTCTCTGCTGTTGTTATGTTGCCCAGGTTTTCTAATATTCCATCAATCCATCTTTTTCGTAGTCGACTCTTGAGTTTGGTGTTCTCGCAACGTTTATTAAAGGATCGTTGCGCTGTGTTTTGGTCTTTTTGTCTCATCACGTGATGAAACCATTTTTAACTGTTCCTTCTTTATGCATTCTGTGGCGAGAATTATTCCTAGCTTTTTCCTTAGTTCTTTATTTCAAATATTATCTCTCAGTTTCCTACCATTCGTCTAACACATTTCATCTCGTCAGTAGTGATTGTTCTTATTTACTTGAACATAGAGTCCAGGACTGACACTGGTAGCACAACGTTGGGATGGAGACTGTGTTTATTAGTGAAGGTGTTAATACGTAGATTACTGAAACAAACAGAGATAGCTGATCTCTTTTATTACGCGTTTGGCATCATTGATTACAATAATTGTTTTCTGACACTGTTTATAGGGAGTATTATGCGACAACCCCTTTTTTTTAGAATCCGCAGTAGACAAGACAAAAAGAAAAAGCCAAAATATACATGTAGAAGATAGATAGAAGCAGAGATGAAGAGGAAGGGGAAAATATGGAACTATCTTAAACAAATATAAAGTAAAGGACTGCATGCAAAGTGTTTGTTAAATACAAATACTCCACAGGGAGCTGAAAGGAAGAAAGAAGAGTAGACTATCAATAACATGCATCTTTTGTCCTTTCGAGCCGAAGACGCCACATAGAGCAGAACCACAATCTCAAAAACAGAAACCTTGCGTGCCAAAGGGGCACATATTGCAGAGATCACTGTTCTAAAATATATGGCGCTGTTTCCATAACAATACTTTTTACAATGACAGCGTGTCAAGCCATCGATCAACCTCCTTAGTCGCCTCTTACGACATGCCTGGAAGGTCACAGTGTCACTATTCTTTAGGGGGTTAAGGCAAAGAAATGTAAATGAGTGCATAAAAATGCGAAGCTGCAGTAAAGCTGAATGCGAGGAAAAATTGAAAAAAAGAAAAAATGGTATGTTAGAAGCTTTACGTGATTAGTAGACGACACAGATGCAAACGACGTTTCGGCCCAATAGGCCTTCAGCAGGAACAAACAAATCACAAAACACACATTCCGTTTGTACGTGTACATATGTATACACGCATCTGGGAGTGTGTAGACATGTGTTTATGAGCCCTTATATAATTTCAGACATTATCAGTGTCTTTGCGGTCGAGTTAACCTAGACAGCGTTCCCCTCACTCGTACATTTTTAGAACCCTTCACCTGACCAGAGTTTGGTATAATTACAGCCACACTCGGGTTATCATTTCCTTTTCACTCTGACCTCGGTCCGAGAAACACAGGACACACAGGGAAGCCAATTTATTTTCTTTAACATATTTCGATAATTTTTGTTTTGGATGTTTCGTTACTGGTTAGCTATGTTGGATTAGTTTTAATTCCGTGAGTGTGTGTGTGTGTTTTTTTTTGTTTCTTCCTGCTGAAGGCCCTTTGGGCCGAAACGTCGTTCGCATCTGTGTCGTCTACTAATCACGTAAAACTTCTTACATAACATTTTATTCCTTTTTTTTTTCAATTTTTCCTCATTATTCTTTACTTCCCTCATAATGAGGCCCCGGTAACACACAGGAAATATCATGTATAATCTAGTGCTTATTATTTCCACCTATTTATTTTTGTTTAGAGCATTCCTTCTGGAAGAGACTGGAAGATCGCCTGTAGTGGCGGCAGTAGGGGAGTAAACAACATCAACGCAATGAAATGTGTGTTGGAAGTTCGTGATGCAAAGCTTGAGGATGCTGGGATCTACTACTGTCGAATTGTTTACATTTTAGCTAACGGTAGAGAAAGACATGCTGAAAGATCTGCTAATCTAACAGTTACAGCTCCTAGTAAGTACGTGCTAATAAAATATCACGCACTTTGTCAGCATCTTCCTATTTTCCTTGGCCCAGTACGAGCAGTAAGTGGTTGGTAACTCTTGTAACGTCTTGTAAATCAGCAACAAAGTTCAACCACTTCGTTATGTCTGTGGCCACCCTCTACTGTGTGCCCTATGTCTGGCATATACTTTCCATCTCTGTTTCCACTGTCTTCCGTTAGGTTTACTTTTGCCTGCTTCCATCCGTTCTCTCTGCTCTGCCTTTATTCTCCTACCCTACAGACCTCACTGCGGCCCTCAGAATTGAAGCACGGTTGTTTGTTTTCATCACAAAATAGCATATTAGTTCTCATCTTATAAATGTTGTAACATTTATGGATGAAGATGTTTTGACTCTAGTACATTCCACTTATGCTTCAAATCGATATTTTATTAAAGTGGTTTTAATATGAGACACCAAAAACAAAACGTCTAATTTCTAGTTAAAGCAAATATTTAATGTCTGAATGATAATTTAGTTGTTAAATGAGGTACATAAAAACCACTATTTGAGACATTTGAAAATTTCAAGGGATGAAATGTTCCATTTTTAACCACAAAAATATAGTCTTGCTGAATCACTTTAAATGTCTAATAGAAGAAATGTGTGAATTCTAACTTCTTGTGAAAAAAAAACACACACACACGAACTATCAACTAAAGTATCACTGACAAACAACTGCGTGAGGTAAATATCGTAAAGGTAGTTCAGTTAAATTCTGGATCATCAAGACGACAGAGGTCAGCTGTCAGTTCACAATCTTTATCTCTTTGCTTCTATACAATCACAGCCTTCTACTTATGTTTGATGTCTCATCTCGTTACCAGAACCTTACTGTGACGGACACGTTACACGGCTGTTGGTTCAATCTCAAAGTAGTATTTTAGTTGCTATTATAAAAATGTATTTAAATGTATAAATGAAAATGTCACGAGAAAACTAACTTTTACTCATTCTTGAGATTGGTCTTTTTTTAATTTATGACGGTGCACCTAAATATTAATGTTTTTTAATAATTAAAATCATGTATACATTAATATATATATATATATATATATATATATATAATAAATAATATATAATTAATATCATTTTTATGCTATAATTATTTTAGTCAAATATCGTGTATAAAAATAAATATGATGAACAAAATTTGAGTATTTTTATCCTTTCTTGTGCACCATAAGCATATTTTAACCAAAAAATATTTGTTAAATATTAAATTATAGCATCTCTTAGGATAATGTTTAATGTACTATAACAGAATGATACTCAAGTCATGTTATGAGAGATGAAACATAATTACCAAGACTACTAAAATATCATCCACAAACAGCCGTTGATATTATATAATCTAAAGCAACAAATGTCAGAAGTTATCCTCTCCTGATGCCTTTTACCAAGTTGATATCTCTTATCTGTTAAGGCGCTAGGTCTAACGTCAGGAAAGATGGTCATTTTTATAAGTGCAACTGTCACAGATGACAAAATACATATACCTCGGTGGCTGAGTTGTTGCTCGCTTCCTAATCAGAAGGTAGCAAGATCGATTCCCAGAAGTGGCAGATCCTTTATCGACCGACATGGTCCAGGGTTCACCCAGCCTTTAGTAATGGTTACCAGAGATTTTTCGAAATAGTAGAAGCGGTCTTGCGTAATGCTATCATCGGGAGATCGCATGTCATTTTTAGAACGTTGAGTTTGCTGAACTTTCACCACATGACGTCTGAAAGGATCTCTGTCTTTCGTCAGGTCATTCACTTCTTCTTTTTATCATGTTCAAGATCTTTTTGATGTCATGAAACCAACTTCCTCTTGGCCTTCCCTTGTCTCGTCTTCCTAAAACTATGTCTTCCACTATTGGTCTTTCCATCCAGCGGTGTCTTTTGTCGCGATTGTAATATTTTGATTTCCTTTTGCTTCGATTGAATATGCTGTTTCCGAGATTATCCATTGTGCACAACAGTAAGTTGCTATCTGGAAGAAACATTACCTCAGTAATATTAATTTTACTTGCTTGCTTCTAGTGCAGTAGATATTTGAAGCCGATCACATCACACAAAAATGTGCCGTGGTGGTGGACAAATAAGGTTACCAAAAGTATGTTCTCTCTACGCTTAGCGGTGCAGGGGAGGGAACCTTTTACTTTAAGACAATTCTGACTTTACAACAAAGAAACTCACTTGACGAATACAAGAATTTAAATATGAACTCTCACTATCTAAGGCTCAGCTATTTTGTTTAGGCTGGCTTCTCAAAGAAGGAGCCTATCGTCCTAACATTATAATATAACACACACACAAACGCAGTATTAAATGTCACTGTCGAAGGCTCGACAATCATGTTTAGGCTGGCTTCTCAAAGAAGGACCCTATCGTCCTAACATTATAATATAACACACACACAAACGCAGTATTAAATGTCACTGTCGAAGGCTCGACAATCATGTTTAGGCTGGCTTCTCAAAGAAGGAGCCTATCGTCCTAACATTATAATATAACACACACACAAACGTAGTATTAAATGTCACTGTCGAAGGCTCGACAATCATGTTTAGGCTGGCTTCTCAAAGAAGGAGCCTATCGTCCTAACATTATAATATAACACACACACAAACGTAGTATTAAATGTCACTGTCGAAGGCTCGACAATCATGTTTAGGCTGGCTTCTCAAAGAAGGAGCCTATCGTCCTAACATTATAATATAACACACACACAAACGCAGTATTAAATATCACTGTCGAAGGCTCGACAATCATGTTTAGGCTGGCTTCTCAAAGAAGGAGCCTATCGTCCTAACATTATAATATAACACACACACAAACGTAGTATTAAATGTCACTGTCGAAGGCTCGACAATCATGTTTAGGCTGGCTTCTCAAAGAAGGAGCCTATCGTCCTAACATTATAATATAACACACACACAAACGCAGTATTAAATGTCACTGTCGAAGGCTCGACAATCATGTTTAGGCTGGCTTCTCAAAGAAGGAGCCTATCGTCCTAACATTATAATATAACACACACACAAACGTAGTATTAAATGTCACTGTCGAAGGCTCGACAATCATGTTTAGGCTGGCTTCTCAAAGAAGGAGCCTATCGTCCTAACATTATAATATAACACACACACAAACGTAGTATTAAATGTCACTGTCGAAGGCTCGACAATCATGTTTAGGCTGGCTTCTCAAAGAAGGAGCCTATCGTCCTAACATTATAATATAACACACACAAAAACGTAGTATTAAATATCACTGTCGAAGGCTCGATACCCTTTTCAAGCTATCTTTTCACGGTATGAACCCATCG